>SJXQ01006515.1:136340-230995 GCA_006408695.1 Aepyceros melampus
TGTGGTGTTGGAGAAGACTCTTGAGAGTCCCTTGGACTGCAAGGAGATCCAACCAGTCCATTCTGAAGGAGATCAACCCTGGGATTTCTTTGGAAGGAATGATGCTAAAACTGAAGCTCCAGTACTTTGGGCACCTTATGCGAAGAGTTGACTCATTGGAAAAGACCCTGATGCTGGGAGGGATTGGGGGCAGGAGGAGAAAGGGACGACCGAGGATGAGATGGCTGGATGGCATCACAGACTCAATGGATGTGAGTCTGAGTGAACTCCAGGAGTTGGTGATGGACAGGGAGGCCTGGCATGGTGCGGCATGGGGTTGCAAAGAGTCGGACACGATTGAGTGACTGAACTGAACTGAACTGAACTGGTGGTTTCATCACCTATGTGTGCAGCCCTAGTCATAAAATATAATCTTGCCAAAATTTTAACTTGAAATCTTATCCATTAAAAACTCCTCTCCTCTCCTTTTCTTTCCATATAATTTTTCAGATGAAGAACACACAGTTCAGTTCAGTTCAGTTCAGTCGCGCAGTCGTGTCCGACTCTTTGCGACCCCATGAAATCGCAGTACGCCAGGCCTCTCTGTCCATCACCAACTCCCGGAGTTCACTCAGACTCACGGTCCATTGAGTCTGTGATGCCATCCAGCCATCTCATCCTCGATCGTCCCTTTCTCCTCCTGCCCCCAATCCCTCCCAGCATCAGGGTCTTTTCCAATGAGTCAACTCTTCGCATGAGGTGCCCAAAGTATTGGAGCTTCAGTTTTAGCAGCATTCCTTCCAAAGAAATCCCAGGGTTGATCTCCTTCAGAATGGACTGGTTGGATCTCCTTGCAGTCCAAGGGACTCTCAAGAGTCTTCTCCAACATCTTTTCCAATGAGTCAACTCTTCGCATAAGGTGCCCAAAGTACTGGAGCTTCAGTTTTAGCATCATTCCTTCCAAAGAAATCCCAGGGTTGATCTCCTTCAGAATGGACTGGTTGGATCTCCTTGCAGTCCAAGGGACTCTCAAGAGTCTTCTCCAACACCACAGTTCAAAAGCATCAATTCTTCTGCGCTCAGCCTTCTTCACAGTCCAACTCTCACATCCATACATGACCACAGGAAAAACCATAGCCTTGACTAGACGGACATTAGTCGGCAAAGTAATGTCTCTGCTTTTAAATATACTATCTAGGTTGGTCATAACTTTTCTTCCAAGGACACACAACTGGTAGTATCTTAAAGAACATACAAATAAATGACCTGAGTTTGTCAGTCTAGATTTGCTGATTGCATACTCTTGGTACAATTTAACAAGTTCTTCTGTCCTTTAGTTCCTGAAAATTGGCATGACATTCAAAGGCTCAATTAATTTCAAGACTGATGCCATAGATGCTGTGTTCTTTCATCAAGAGACACAAAATGTTTTGTGTGATGTTTGCAGATGGAATGCAAAATTCCCAAATCTGTTAATTCATTAGGAATTACAAACTCATGATACTCTGATTCTATCATTTTGTCTTTATGTATTAGATGGAACAACTTCATAAGGAGGCTCTATAGGATAGAGTTAATCTACAGCTGGTCTTGGAAAACTCTCTCTTTATCTCCAGGGATGCCTAGATGTCTGGCTTTGACTCTTGACCAAGATAAGTGCACTGAAATTTATGATGTTTGGTTTAAAATCCAAAACTCCCCCGGTGAGCCCCAAATCTCAGAGCCAGTTTGTTTTGGATAGTTTTCTACTGGCATAACTGGTTACACAGCTGGGTGATTATGTAACCAGAAGGGCATAAAAGACCTCCTGGAAGCTTCTGCCTTGAGCCCTTTCAAAACCAAAATTCATTGCCCAGATCAAGTCAAAGTGAACAAAACCCATGGGGAGATTTCACCTGAATATCTCTTGGATCCCCAATGCCTACATGTGCTCCTTTTCTTTGTTGTATCATCCTCTTGGACTTTAGATAATAGCCTTAAATGAGCACGTTCCATTGAGTCTTATAAGTCTTTTCAAATATCCCAAACTAAAATATACTTCCAGAGACAATTCTCCTCAACCACTAATTTGTTATCCAATAATTTAGTTCATATAAATAAGCAAAATAATGTTTATTTCTTTACTCTGATTTAACCAGTTTTTCAAAAAAATCAACTCATTTTCTGTTATCTTCAGCAGTAACCAATTATTATTTTTTTTACTATACTTTTTAAACTCGTTTGTTTTAACAAGTTCAAACATAGCCAACAAGTTTAGATCAATTTCAATGTTTATGAAGTTCAGATTGTCCCATTTGTCCCAGTAATCTTTGACAACTTTCCTGCTTGGTATGGCAGCATGGTCCAGAGTCACCTTTTGCACTCCCACCCACCCCCAAACTGAGGTTAATAATATCCATTATTCCAAAAGCACAGTCTGCATGCTGGGAATGCTCATTGCTACAGTCACTCATTGTCTTGAGACCTTTTCAGTGAACAGAACTAACTCGTAAACAAATATTTTAGAATATTTTAAGAGTTTATACTCATGTTCTGAATTTAAATGAGCCCTATCTTGCATGCTCGCTCAGTCACGTCCAACTCTTTGTGATCACATGGACTGTGACGCACCAGGCTCCTCTGTCCGTGGGATTTCCCAGGCAAAAATACTGGACTGGGTTGCCATTTCCTCCTCCAAGGGATCTTCCTGACCCAAGGATTGAACAAGTATCTTTTGCATCTCCTGCATTTGCAAGCAGATTCTCTGTCACTGGTGTACCTGGGGAACCAACAGGATGTTTATTTAACCTCTTCTGTATATCTTCTCCAGATTGAATTCACAATGAACTCTAATAGAAATTTGAGGAGGTCTGTTTTTAAAAAGGGAAGTTACAAATGTTTGGCTATAGAGGAAACACAAAGGTTAGGACAATAACCTAGAGCTTGTCACAGGTGAGCTGCTACCAACCTAAAGTACAAATGAATGAGTAGAACCTAGAAGGATCAAGAATTGTGTAGTCAGTCACCTTGTCAGGAATCATGACCACAGTCAGTGGACATGATTCAAGAAAAACATTGCAGGGAGGGAGCCAGAAATTAACTCTGATCTCATTCTCTTCCCTCCTTCAGATCTCCTTCTAATGAAATTTATGCTATACATGTTGTTTTATAACCTGTTTTTTATATTTACTCTATCAATAACTAGTCTTCAAGAGTAATATTTCAATTACCAAAAAATATTCTATTGCACTGTTGTTCAAACACTCAGTCGTGTCTGACTCTTTGCAACCCCATGGACTGCAGCACATCATCTTCCCTGTCCGTTACCATCTCCTGGAGCTTGCTCAAACTCATGTACATTGACTCAGTGATGATATCCAACCACCTCATCCTCTGCTGTCCCCTTCTCCTCCTGCCTTCAGTCTTTCCCTGCATCAGGGTTTTTTCCAGTGAGTCCGTTCTTTGCATCAGGTAGTCAAAGTACTGCAGCTTCAGTTTCAGCATCAGTTCTTCAAATGAATGTGAAAGTGAAAGTTCCTCAGTCAAGTGTTGGACTCTTTGCAACCCTATGGACTAGTCCATGGAATTTTTCAGGCCAGAATACTGGAGTGGGTAGCCTTCCCCTCCTCCAGGGGACCTTCCCAACCCAGGGATCGAACCCAGGTCTTCCCCATTGCAGGTGGATTCTTTACCAGCTGAGCCACAGGAGAAGCCCAAAAATACAGGAGTGGGTCAGTCAGTCAGTTCAGTCACTCAGTTGTGTCCGACTCTTTGTGACCCCATGGACTGCAGCACACCAGCATCCTTATCCACCACCAACTCCTGGAGTTTACCCAAACTCATGTCCATTGAGCTGGTGATGCCATCCAACTATCTCATCCTCTGTCGTCCCCTTCACCTCCTGCCTTCAAACTTTCCCAGCATCGGGCTCTTTTCAAATAAGTTAGCTCGTCACATCAGGTGGCCAAAGTATTAGAGTTTCAGCTTCAGCATCAGTCCTTCCAATGAATATTCAGGACTGATTTCCTTTAGGATGGACTGGTTGGATCTCCTTGCAGTCCAAGGGACTCTCAAGACTCTTCTCCAACACCACAGTTCAAAAGCATCAATTCTTTGGCGCTCAGCCGAAGCCTTGACTAGACGGAACTTAGTCAGCAAAGTAATGTCTCTGCTTTTGAATATACTATCTAGGTTGGTCATAACATTTCTTCCAAGGAGTAAGTGTCTTTTAATTTCATGGCTGCAGTCACCATCTGCAGTGATTTTGGAGCCCAAAACAATAAAGTCTGACACTGTTTCCCCATCTATTTCCCATGAAGTGATGGGACCAGATGCCATGATCTTGGTTTTCTGAATGTTGAGCTTTAAGCCAACTTTTTCACTCTCCTCTTTCACTTTCATCAAGAGGCTTTTTAGTTCCTCTTCACTTTCTGCCATAAAGGTGGTGTCATCTGCATATCTGAGGTTATTGATATTTCTCCCAGCAATCTTGATTCCAGCTTGTGTTTCTACCAGTCCAGCGTTTCTCATGATGTACTCTGCATATAAGTTATGTCCTACAATTATTTCATATTGTTTATTTAAAATGTGCTCTCTGGGGACTTCCCTAGTGGTCTAGAGGCTGAGATTCTGAGCTTCCAATGCAGAGGCTCAGGGTTTGATCCCTGGTCTGGGAACTAGATCCCACATACTGTAACTAAGAGTTTACATGTGGCAACTAAAGATTCCACATGCAACTGAATATCGAAGATCCCACGTGCTGCAATTGAGACCTGATGTAGCCAAATAAATAAATAAAAATAATTTAAAATAATTAAATAAATGTACCCTCTGATGACAGATTTTCTGGCATCAGAACCTGACTCAACCACTGTTTAGCTTTGAGGCAAGTTGCTTAACCAGTATCAGTGAACTTGTACTGTAACTAGAGTTGAGTTTTGTTGGAAAGATTAAATTGGATGCTGAACCTTTAAAACAGTATCTGAGATATGGAAAATAATAATGTCAGCTAAATGACAGCAGGCACTGAAACTCTGAACTATGTGTTTGCCAATTTGATATGTATAAAAGTTATTATTGTTTAGCTTGAAATTCTTTAATAATAGAATGAATTTTTAAAAATTTCATTATAGGTGTTAATCTTTTTTCTTTATGAATTGTTTATGCTTTTCACATATTACTTTTATTTCATAGTATTTATTTTAAATATTAAATAAGGCATACATATGTTAGATGTGGTTTGGATATTACATATGCTTCAAACTATTCTCAGGTTGCCATATGGATTTTAATTGTACATTATACATAACTGATTCTATCATTTTTTTTAATGATTTCTGATTTTCTCATCATGATTGTAAAGGCCTTCCACAACTTAAAATAGCAGAAATAATCTTTTTATTTGGGTTCAGTCCCTGGGTTGGGAAGATCCCCTGGAGGAGGGCATGGCAACCCACTCCAGTATTCTTGCCTGGAGAATCCTGGCAATGATTCTTGCCTGGACAGAGGAACCTAGTGGGCTACAGTCCATGGGGTCACAAAGAGTTGGACATGACTAAAGTGACTGAGCACGCATGTATGCATTCTCTTATTATGTTTATAATTTTGTTTTGTATACCTATACCTTTAATATCTTTGCAATTTTAAAATAGAGAATTTAAATATCATTTATCCATGATGACTAAAGATTATTTTAACAATATTTTGTATGTGTAATATATGATTTTATCACTAATTGCAATAGCATTTTTATTTTACATGAGATTATTCATGTAAATATAAATATAATTCAGGAATTTCTGTCATTTCACTCATATGTCTGTAGCTTTCTTATTTACGTGAATTATTATAAGGCAAAGATTCTTTTTTAAATTTATTTTTAACACTTTTAAAAAAAAAGGTCTTCTTTTATAGATTTTTTTATAACTCTAATCACACAACCCACACAATCACATAATCCATACAATCACATATTTGGTAAAGTATTATATTTTAAATATAAATGGGTCATAATTCATTTAAGGTTCTGGGAGTTAATTTATTGGAAGTTACTAATGTTTCAGTTCAGTTCAGTTCAGTTCAGTCGCTCAGTCATGTCCGACTCTTTGCGATCCATGAATCACAGCCCGCCAGGCCTCCCTGTCCATCACCAACTCCCAGAGTTCACCCAGACCCATGCCAAGGGAACATTTCATGCAAAGATGTGCTCGATAAAGGACAGAAATGGTATGGACCTAACAGAAGCAGAAGATACTAAGAAGAGGTGGCAAGAATACACGGAAGAACTGTACAAAAAAGATCTTCATGACCTGGATAATCATGACGGTATGATCACTTATCTAGAGCTAGACATCCTGGAATGTGAAGTCAAGTGGGCCTTAGAAGGCATCACTACGAACAAAGCTAGTGGAGGTGATGGAATTCCAGTTGAGCTATTCCAAATCCTGAAAGATGATGCTGTGAAAGTGCTGCACTCAAGATGCCAGCAAATTTGGAAAACTCAGCAGTGGCCACAGAACTGGAAAAGGTCAGTTTTTATTCCAATCCCAAAGAAAGGCAATGCCAAAGAATGCTCAAACTACCATACAATTGCACTCATCTCACATGCTAGTAAAGTAATGCTCAAAATTCTCCAAGCCAGGCTTCAGCAATATGTGAACCGTGAACTTCCAGATGTTCAAGCTGGTTTTAGAAAAGGCAGAGGAACCAGAGAGCAAATTGCCAACATCTGCTGGATCATCGAAAAACAAGAGAGTTCCAGAAAAACATCTACTTCTGCTTTATTGACTATGCCAAAGCCTTTGACTGTGTGGATCACAATAAACTGTGGAAAATTCTTCAAAAGATGGGAATACCAGACCACCTGTTGGAATGTGAAGTCAAGTGGGCCTTAGAAGGCATCACTACGAACAAAGCTAGTGGAGGTGATGGAATTCCAGTTGAGCTATTCCAAATCCTGAAAGATGATGCTGTGAAAGTGCTGCACTCAAGATGCCAGCAAATTTGGAAAACTCAGCAGTGGCCACAGAACTGGAAAAGGTCAGTTTTTATTCCAATCCCAAAGAAAGGCAATGCCAAAGAATGCTCAAACTACCATACAATTGCACTCATCTCACATGCTAGTAAAGTAATGCTCAAAATTCTCCAAGCCAGGCTTCAGCAATATGTGAACCGTGAACTTCCAGATGTTCAAGCTGGTT
Organism: Aepyceros melampus; assembly: GCA_006408695.1. Classification (NCBI taxonomy): domain Eukaryota; kingdom Metazoa; phylum Chordata; class Mammalia; order Artiodactyla; family Bovidae; genus Aepyceros; species Aepyceros melampus. The sequence continues at coordinate 143,498 of SJXQ01006515.1, forward strand.
TTAGAAAAGGCAGAGGAACCAGAGAGCAAATTGCCAACATCTGCTGGATCATCGAAAAACAAGAGAGTTCCAGAAAAACATCTACTTCTGCTTTATTGACTATGCCAAAGCCTTTGACTGTGTGGATCACAATAAACTGTGGAAAATTCTTCAAAAGATGGGAATACCAGACCACCTGACCTGCCTCTTGAGAAATCTGTATGCAGGTCAGGAAGCAACAGTTAGAACTGGATATAGAACAACAGACTGGCTCCAAATAGGAAAAGGAGTACATCAAGACTATATATTGTCACTAATGTTTAATAAATAATAAAAATACAGAAAATTTTAGACTTTATTACATGTATTTGTGGTAAATATTAGTTTACAAAACTATTATTGCCTCTGGGAGTGTGTTTGTATGTATATGTGTGCATATTAAATGTCCTAATTCTAAATATGATTTATACTGTATTGTTATTGTTGCTCTTTAGTCACTAAGTTGTGTCCAACTCTTTTGTGACCCTATAAAGTATACCCTGCCAGGCCCCTATGTCTATGGGATATCCAGGCAAGAATACTGGTGTGGGTTGCCATTTTCTCCAGGCAATCTTCCTCACCCATGGATTCATGCTGTAGGTTACAATAAAAAAGAAAGACTGAAAGTCACTGCTGCAATGTAAATCCTTTAGATAATATTAGAATAATTTTTTTTCAAGTTTCAATGTCCCCCACCCAAATTTTTCCATGATATTTACTGGCTTTATATTAAACATCACTATTTTTACTTTTCATTTTAAAAGGTAATTTTGTCCAAAGTAGTCTGCAAGCTTAATCCATTTTCATTACATTTTAGTATTTTTCAACATGTTAAAGAAATCTAATTTGGAACTAATATGGATTTGTCTTCTGTAATTTCTTCTCTGCATCTCCCTGAATTTTATTCACTACTTGGTTTTGTAACATTTACTCATACTAAATTTACAGCTTCTCTTTGCATCAAGAAAACCTTATTCCATCAGCATGTATGTGAGAGCTTTTTCCCATACCAAATGAATGGGTAGCATGCCCTCCACATTAAGTTGCTTCTGCTACTGCTAAGTCGCTTCAGTCATGACCGACTCTGTGTGACCCCATAGACGGCAGCCCACCAGGCTCTGCCGTCCCTGGGATTCTCCAGGCAAGAACACTGGAGTGGGCTGCCATTTCCTTCTCCAGTGCATGAAAGGGAAAAGGGAAAGTGAAGTCGCTCAGTCGTATCCGACTCTTCGCGACCCCATGGACTGCAGCCCACCAGGCTCCTCTGTCCATGGGATTCTCCAGGCAAGAGTACTGGAGTAGGGTGCCATTGCCTTCTCCGTAGTTGTGTTCAACTGTTTTGTGACCCCCATGGACTGTAGCCCACCAGGCTCCTCTGTCCATGGAATTCTCCAGGCAAGAATACCAATGGAGCAGGTAGCCATTTCCTTCTCCAGGGGATCTTCCCGACCCATGTCTCTTATATCTGCTGCATTGGCAGGACGGTTCTTTACCACTAGTGCTACTGGGGAAACCCAGCATGGCCTACCCTGCACCGTTTTGATACTGGCTTTAAAAAACAATTGCCATATCACTGAAAAGTACAGGTAACAGTGAAACAATTTTGTATGCTGAGAAACTGAAGGAGCAAAGCTGTTACATGTCACCTGACGTTATATGAGCTGTGACAGGAAAACAGTAATCAGATTATAATCTTTTATAAACTAAATGAACATTCATAAATAATTGTCTAAATGTCAGAGCTAGATCAATAGCAGACAGATAGCTAGAGATATCTATATCTATCTGAAAATGTAACATTCACTGTAAATACATGTTGCAAAGTCATGTTTTCTGTATGTGTATTATTTATTAAATGTTAGTGACTTCCCATAAATTAATTCCCAGAACCTTAAATGAATTATGACCTACTTATATTTAAAATACACTGCTTCTGCTGCTAAGTTGCTTCAGTAATGCCCGACTCTGTGCAACCCCATAGATGGCAGCCCACCAGGCTCCCCTGTCCCTGGGATTCTCCAGGCAAGAACACTGGAGTGGGTTGCCATTTCCTTCTCCAATGCATGAAAGTAAAAAGTGAAAGTGAAGTTGCTCAGTTGTGTCTGACTGTTAGCAACCCCATGGACTGCAGCCCACCAGGCTCCTCCATCCAAGGGATGGAGTACTCTTCCAAGCAAGAGTACTTTACAAAATATTCACTTATGTTCAGTTCATTTCAGTCGCTCAGTCGTGTCTGACTCTTTGTGACCCCATGAATCGCAGCACGCCAGGCCTCCCTGTCCATCACCAACTCCTGGAGTTCACTCAGACTCACATCCATTGAGTCAGTGATGCCATCCAGCCATCTCATCCTCGGTCATCCCTTTCTCCTCCTGCCCCCAATCCCTCCCAGCATCAGTCTTTTCCAATGAGTCAACTCTTCGCATGAGATGGCCAACATACTGGAGTTTCAGCTTTAGTATCATTCCTTCCAAAGAAATCCCAGGGCTGATCTCCTTCAGAATGGACTGGTTGGATCTCCTTGCAGTCCAAGGGACTCTCAAGAGTCTTCTGCAACATCACAGTTCAAAGGATCAATTCTTCGGTGCTCAGCCTACTTCACAGTCCAACCCTCACATCCATACATGACCACAGGAAAAACCATAGCCTTGACTAGACGGACCTTAGTCGGCAAAGTTAGTTATGAAAGAATCGTTACCTAATTATACATTCACGTGTATAAGATCACATTTATAAATACTGCATATCCTTATTGATAGTACCCTTACCAGCACCAAGGCTCCATTGGGCCTGGTATGGTGCCTTATTCTATTTAAATCCTTCCTGTGAAGTTTAAACCCTCATTGCACAAATGATGAAACTGACACTTGTAGTTTTAAGCTTTGTATGTTTGTGTCCAGATCCTGGGCTGGAAGTCAGTTTCTCACTCTGAAGCACTATAAAAGCAGAAAAGCTGGGAGGTTTTGTGGGTTCTATCATTTTTAGAAACCATCGGACATATATTTTTTTTCTTAAGTCCAGAGTCACTTGCAGCAATTAATGTTATCATTGCCATGGCCTGGATCCGCACTTTATCCCTTCCTCTCAATTTCATTTTGCAGCAGTTACCCCAGTTCTTTTCACTCTAGACATATTGGCTTTTTTTTCTTTTTTTTTGAAATTCCATTTTTCATGTACAGAACTTTTTGAGAGAATACACGATTCATCTAGTTGAACTTCATATATAGGACAAAGCCAAACAAGTTGAATGTTTTCATTTTTCACTTTGGGGGAAAAAAATAAGCTTTTAGTCAAATCAACTTAAGAAACAGCTTGAATTGCAAGATAATACTGCTTCTATAAGTAATTGCTTATGTGCTTGTCCTATTTGGAGTAGAAGAGCTGTGATTTATGAACATTTTTATTTAAAGTATAATCTTGGATTTACTCCAAATAATTGTCATCTTTGAAATGTTGTCAACCTGGGTTAGCCACAGGGATGCCAGAATTAAAGTATTATATCAGCTCACCACATGGTCCACCCATTGGGCTCAAGTATGTTCTTATCCGCCTCCCTTTTATCACATATTTCCTTACTTCACATTTACATTTAATCATTGACTTCCGTGATTTCTTTTATACCAGAGAGCATGTAAAACACAGGGAAAATGAGTCGACATATTCACTTAGCAGGAGCTTTATTCCTGGTTCCCTTTCTCTCTCTTTCTGGATGAAACTCCATTAGGCAAAAGTGCTCCTGCTATTAATCTAAGATGATTAGCTGTGAAGTGGAATACAAAGGCTGGCCTGGGGTGGAGACATCTGACGGTGGGAAGATACTTTAGAGCAAAAGAATCAAGAAGAACATGAGTTTAAGAGGCAAACCTCAAATAATACTAGGCACAGGAAATAACGTTAGCTACAGCTGCAAGCCAAATGGGAAAGTACATTCACCAGTGTGGAGACTGTTACTGGCCTTCCATTAGAGGTGCATAGGGCCCAGAAAGTAACATTGGTGTATTTCAGTTGTTTTCTTCTTTCTCTCTCATTCTCTATTTTCTTTTTAAATTTTTATTTTTTTAAATTATTTTCTACAATTTTTTGATGTGGACCATTTTTTAAAGTCTTTATTGAATTTGTTACAATATTGCTTCGGTTTTATGTATTGTTTTTTTGGCCGTGAGGCATGTGGGATCTTAACTCCCTGATGAAGGATCTAACCCATACCCCCTGCATTGGAAGGGAAAGTCTTAACCAGTGGACCTCCACGGAAGTCCCTTCTTTTTGAATTTTTAATCACCTGACCTTTTTCACCTGACCCCCCAGATCTTATTTCTTCAGCTTGTCTAACTAGCTGTTAATATGACTAGCATTAGAGGCAGCACTGCTTCTCAGCCATAAACTCTGTACTCCCCTAAGTAATTCAGCCTCCCTTGCAATTATATTAGGCCAGGGGCTTCTCTGGTGGTTCAGTTAGTAAAGAAGCTGCCTGCAATGCATGAGACTACCTGCAATGCAGAAGGCGCAGGTTCAAGCCCTAGGTCAGGAAGATCCCCCTGGAGAAGGAAACGGCAACCCACTCCAGTATTTTTACCTGGGAAATACAATGGACAGTGGAGCCTGATGGGCTCCTGGCGGCTACAGTCCATGGGGTTAGCAAAGAGTCTAACACAACTTAGCAACTAAACACCACCTGTGAAGATAGTTCTAGTCAATACTGATTTATCAGAGGTGACTTGCTGCACTTGGAAGCCAAATATAAGAAAGATAGTATGGTACCTCCCTGGGGAAAGGGTGACTGACATCAAAACCTGTAGGGAACCTGGATTCTGGAGTCACCCAATGGAAGAGCATTGCCAGTGACTGGCATTAGACTTCCTATGAAAAATTATTAAAAGCTGTGTATTAACCTATTGAGGGCTTCCCTGGTTGCTCAGAGGTTAAAGCATCTGCCTGCAATGTGGGAGACCTGGGTTCGATCCCTGGGTCAGGAAGATCCCCTGGAGAAGGAAATGGCAACCCACTCCAGTATTCTAGCCTGGAGAACTCCATAGACAGAGAAGCCTGGTGGGCTACAGTCTACGGGGGCACAGTCAGACACAACTCTTTAACCTATTAACCAATTAACCTATTGAAACTCAGAAATTAATTTTTCCTAAAGCATAGTCTAGTTTATATATTAAGCTACATTTTAAACTAATCTATGCATTGATATTCATTACAGATATGCCAATTAAGTAGAAAGAATACACAGACCATACATTAGGAGTCTAGAATCTTACCTCTTATCCATTCTACATTCCTTCAAACAATGTGTGGAGTTACTACAGTATTATAATCATTATTTTAGATATGCCTTGGGAATAGTAAATAAGACAGATAAGATCCCTGTTCTCAGATAAAGGGGTCAGACCAAAATTAAGTAAATGAACAAATTAGGTAATTCAGAGGTTAATAATCACTGTTAAAGTTGATACTAATATTGTGATAGACAGCTGACTGGGGGATTATTTAATTGCATAGTTCAGGAAGACTTCTCTGTCTTAGAATTAAGACATGAATGAAATAAAGGAGCTAGGCCAAATATTTCAGAGAAAAGAACTTGGGTTTATATATTCTTAATGTATAAGGAAAAGAAAGAAATCCAAGAGAATATCACGTAAGCCTGGAGAGAGTAATATTATATGGGTCAAGAGTGATATAAAGCATATTCAATCCATAGGAAGGATTTAAAATTTTATTCTAAATTTATGAGAAAATACTGGGGAAATTTAAGTAGGAAAGCATTTTAATGGTGTTTACATTTTCATAAGGTAATTCTGCTGCTGCTGCTGCTACGTCCCTTCAGTCGTGTCTGACTCTGTGCAACCCCATAGACAGCAGCCCACCGGACTCCCCCATCCCTGGAATTCTCCAGGCAAGAATACTAAAGTGGGTTGCCATTTCCTTCTCCAAAGGTAATTCTAGGCATAGTGAAGAAAACAGACATATTTTAATGTAGAACTGACTAGACTCACTAATAGATTAGCAAAATAAAGAAATGAAGAAACCAATAATAGCTCCTAGAATCTAGACTTGTGCAGTGGGGTATGTAGCAATGATTTTTGCTAAGATGAGGAGGCTGGGAGGAGGATTTTCTTCCAGGTGGCATTTTTGACGCCAATTATACGTCCAAACAGAAGTGTTTAAAGGAAATTAGATATAAAATACTGGGGTACAGTGTAAAAAAGCTGAGAAAAAATTTGGAAATATTTTAAGCAAATATTGGCACTGTATTGGTTCAGATCGCTTTGGAAGAGAGGCTAGGCAGACAAGAGGATGAGAATAAAATCCTGGAATATTCCAGTGTTTGGTAGTTCTGATTTAATTCCTCCATCTCTTATTCCTCCTCAAAGTGGATGACTCAAAGTTTCTAAGAGCTTTGTCTTGAGAGGATCCATAAGGAATGATTCTAGTGAAACATTCGGGTACAGTGATATGCCATCAGGAGAAATAAAATCAGGAAGAGGGCCCTTTGAAAAATACCTATCAATCACACAGCTTATATAGTTGCTTATTCTATCTGAAACCCTGATTTAATTATGAAATAGCTAAGTCAGAGAATCCTCATTATATGACTCTACTAGAGAAAGTAAGCACAAACTACTTCCTTTAATATATACTGGGAATACAATCATAAATTGAAATAAATTATCACCCTGCCACAAATCTTGATTGGATTTCCATGAATAGCCCACTAGTGAAATATTCACTTGGCTAGTCAAGGAAGTGATAAGGGGGCCACAGAAATGAGTAATTGTTCCAAGAGTGATCTGACCTAGTTTGTTCTATGGCTTGGGGACATCACTCAAATTTCCTGCGTGTGTTTTGAAGCAAGTGCTCTGAAATGATCAGCAACAGAAGTTCCATTTACCATCTTCATGGCCTATTTTCACAGGCAAACCACCACCATTGCTCACCAGGTAGCACAGATATAGTTTTTAACAGTAACAAAAGAGGCTTTAGGGATGGGAGCAAAAGATGTCTCCATGAAACAATGATATTTAGCTCTTGAAAAAGCTCTGTTGAATTCCAAAATGCCAGCCGCAGACTTCTATTTAGTACTGTGAACATAGTGTCCAGGCAAACTAGAGGAAGATAGTAAATAAAAGGCCTGTATCATGGTCCTAATCAGCAACCTCATGATCTATCTTAGTGAGAAAGAATTGTGTTAAAAGGAAAAATTAGTCACCTAATTAGTCTTGGTAAATTCCTGGATGTAACTACCAAATCTCATACGTATACACAGTGAAAGTAGATGAACATGCATTGGTTTGATTACTCATGAGCTATCTTAGGGTCACAGAATAAGTACTGTTTACACTGGATCATTGTGCAAAATGCAGTTGCTACTATAAATCTGAAGAGGAGTGAAGACAAAGAGAGAAGATGGAAAGTGAAAGAGAATAAAGGGGGAGATGATTCCTTACATGAGGTCTCAGCTCTAGGATTTAACAGCTCTCAGCTGGATGCATAACTGAGGATCCTTGTAGTCACTGTCCCTTCTCAAAAGCTTCTTTGGTCCAAACACATGCCTAATTTACCTAGTTATTAACTTTCTATTAGATCTACCATGTTCTTTCTTCATTTCCCAGTTATACATTTCTTTGCCCAGCAGTCTATGTTCACTTTTTTTTTTTTCAGCATGAATTAAGCTGGTTAAGACTGGATGTTTTTTATTTTAATTTTTGTTAGAGTATAGTTGATTTACAATGCTGTGTTAGTTTCAGGTGTATAGCAAAGTGAATCAGTTATACATATATATGGGTGCATGTGTGTGTGTACACACGTGCATGCATGCAAGCACACAATTTAGTCGTCTGACTCTTTGTGATCCCATGAACTGTAGCCCATCAGCTTCCTCTGTCCATGGAATTCTCCAAGCAAGAACACTGGAGCAGGTTACCATTTCCTACTCCACGGGATCTTCCTGACCCAGAGATCGAAACCGCGTCCCTTGCATCTCCTGCATTGGCAGGCAGATTCTTTACCGCTGTGCCAATTGGGAAGCTCTGCTGCTGCTGCTGCTGCTGCTGCTGCTGCTGCTAAGTCGCTTCAGTCGTGTCCGATTCTGTGAGACCCCATAGACGGCAGCCCATCAGGCTCCTCTACACAAACATATATCCAGTCTTTTTGATTGTTTTCCCATATAGGTCATTACAAAGTACTGAGTACAGCTCCCTGAGCTATAAGGTAGGTCCTTATTGGTTATCTATTTTATACATAGTTGAGTGTATATGTCAACCCCAGTATCCCAGTTTATCCCTCTTCCTGACTCAAGAATTGGGTTTTGGGGGTACCCCAAAGTTTACATCTGTTACCAGTTGAACTTCTGAAAAATTAAAATAATACCTGGGTTTAAGCTGATGATTATGGTATATTTTTTATCTTGCATTTATATTTTTGTTTAATTTTTCCTGAACTTTCACATATCAAGCACTTTCATATAGTCATCCAATTTATTTATTGAACATTTACGTATACTAGAGATCCTTTTATGACATACTAGATACAAAGCAGTGACCAAGATAGACATGTCCTATGCCCTCAGACAACAGATGATCTCATATGGAAGCAGGCATTCTATTAAAAATTACAATGAAACTTGATGACTTCTGTACAGAGCAGTTTTGGAGCTCATGACAGCTACGACCTGGAGTATCATACAAATCATGTCCCATTTTAACTGTAGAAGACCTCTAGGAGAAATGACCTTAAACTGTCTTCTGAATTCTGATTCACGGGGATATTTCCTGACTTTCATATAATTAGTACCACTGATTGTCTTTGTCTTCAAAACAATTTACTAAGGTATTTTCCTGATATATTAACATATGCATTCTGTGTTTCACATCCATGTAAATCCTGAATACATAACCTCAGACACAGTAGAAATATCATAGAATAAACTAAATCAGAAATAGTGAAGTGGTTTCAACACAAATGATGATGTACACTGTGTTGAGAAACATTCCGGCATCACATCTGAGATCAGCAAGAAAAAGGACTAATGAAAATACCTGGGACATGAAAATAAGAAGAGGAGGCATGGCTCCATTTGCTCTCTGTGCTAGACTGAGGGCATCCAGCAGCCTCTTTGACTAGACTGAGACCTCCTCCCTAAAACTGGATTCCCTGAGGGCTGAAATTTCTACATTTATTTAGGGGCTGAGTCATTATAAATGAGACAGGTATTTTATATTGCCTCCTTCTCTCCACTGAAAATTATCAGCTAGAAAAATTTTTTGTAATTTAATGCTATACCACATTTTTTAATCAATTGGAAGAGGATTTGTAAGGAATTTTCTTAGAAAATGACCCATTTCTATTCTTTATTATGGGGTATAAAACTCTGCCTTTCTGATTCATATAATGTCTTTCACATTTATATGCTGATGTTATTATTTTCTAAATTCGTACTCCACCCAGAAAAGATGGAAGTGCCAAATGTAAAAAAAAAAAAAATATATATATATATATATCAAATTAGCAAGGTACGACATGCAAACGACAAAAAGGGGACAGTTTTTTTCTACTTTTCACTATACTTATTCAACAACTCAAGTACTTACAGGATGAAACTTCATAGAATGAAGAAAAAAGACTAAAAAATACATTAGTACCCTATTAAGCCATGTGTAACTCCTTATGAAAATGTCTGTCTCTCAGTCATGTCTGGCTTTTTGCGACCCTATGGAGTGTAGACTGCAGGCCCCTCGGTCTATGGAATCTTCCAGGCAAGAACACTGGAGTGGGTATCCATTCCTTTCTCCAGGGGATCTTCCCAACCCAGGGATCCAACCTGGGTCTCCTGCATTGTAGGCAGATTCTTTACTGTCTGAGGAACCAGGGAAGCCCAGAAAACCTGTCAAATTCTGTTTCCTTCAGTAAAATCATTAATATGTACCTATAATAACTGAATTTTTCACCTGCACAAAATGGCAAATTGTTGTAACATTTGTTCTAATAATATTTTCCTTTGTTTCTTAAGGAAAAGGTGTTTTCACAATTTTCTCTTTGTTTCTTAGGTCTTTCTCTCCCTGAGCCACCCCCTCACACCCCCTCCCCGGGTACTATTTGTGCTGAGTAACTTGTGATTTCACATGCTTACTTGGCACTTCCCTAAGTGCTTATAAAAAGCCTTTCAAATAATCATTCAACCAGATTAAAATTTTAGAAGAGAATGAGATTGGTACTTTTGCCAGGCATAGGGTGGGCAACATTAAAAGAAAATGGTTAATGTTGTCTATACTACTTAACAATGATTCATGGTGAAAAATGTGTCTTAGTTTATTGCCTCCATCTGAACAGCAAATCTATGTAGAAAATCTGATCAAAGCACACTCTTTAATAATGCATCATCTCTTACTATTGACATTCTTAAGTTGTGTTGACTTTTACAACACTGGTAATGGTGAGAGAAGCCTAACATTAATAAGTGAACTGATATTTAAAATATATATGCTCCACCTGAGTCTTCGGAAAGTCATTTGAATGCTGTCTTAGGTCAAATAAATTGTGGGGAAAAAAATCTCTCCCAGTGGCTGAGGGATAAAAATGTAGCTAAATGTAGACCAGTAATCGTCTCTGTGCATTTTCTTCTCATCTAGCAGAATCTCGCTGCTGTGTATCATGTTTGCACTTTAGCTGTTGGGTACCTAGTGGATTGGTCATGAGTGTCTGATCTGTGAGTGCTGAGTTTTCTGATTTCAACACAAGCAAAGGTGTTCAAGACTGTTGTCTCCTCCTCTGTATTCTAATGACCTTTCAGCACTGAATTGAGATAAAGCAATGGACGCCACTAATAGAATTTGCTGCAGGGAGGCTCATGGTGAATTGCTGACTTCACCATGAACTCTAGTGCTATAGGACACGAAAACAAAGCTATGGTGCAGGAAAGAACAGTGAATGGAGCATAGGAAAAAAGTACAATTTTTTAAAAAAATTAATCTGAATATTCAGAGACTATGTAAAAACATTATGTGGTTTAACATATAACAATTGTGTTCCTGAAATCTGAAGCCAGGCTGGTGTCTTCTTAGGTGAAAAAAACCCTATGGCAATGCACATGTTTTTATGCCGCTTTACAGGGCTGAGGATGGTATTATACATTATAATAAACAAAATGCAAGAATGTCACAGTTGGCTAAATTCCTATCAATTATGAACTTAATTTTTACACACATTTAATACTTATCTCATTTCAGACTTGGCTATACTGAGAAATTTTCTTTTAAAGAAAAATGGTTTATACAGTTCACTTCCTGCCATAATCAAGGTCTTTCTAACCTGATATCTGAAGGTTATGCTTCAGTGAATAATTCAGTAGGTTAGTGAAACTCTGGCAGCAAAGAAAGTGCTAATCTTAGATTGAAGCTGTGAGGGATATTAAGAAACAATTGCAAAAAGTGACATATTTAATAGAGAAAGATTACGCTGTGCTACATCTATTTAATTTGAATTGAATAAATTTTGCCAGTATTTTATGAGATGCAGACTAGAAATTATGTGAAACTTCATAGTGTCACTTTACGAGAGAGAAGAAAGGTCTCAAATATATTTTATTGTGATTTTGAAGCCGTCTCTGTCATTGAAGAAAATTTTGAGGAAACTGGAAAAAAATTCACTGTGGAACTTTATTCATTTGAATTTTAAAATAAAGAATCAGAGAAGGTGATTTACCAAGAGATAAATAAAGTGCGGAACTAAAAGGAAATCATGTCATATGAGTCCTTGAAATCAGGGAATTCCTCTGGACTGTGACTGAGTGAGGCTGGCTTCCTTCTTCATTTTTCAAGGGAAATTTAGTTGATCTGGCTGAGACAAGTCTGAAATTATGAATAATTGCAAGCTCTAAAATGATAGGGGGCAGTGTATGACCTTAATCACTAAGTAGAACCTCATATGAACCCATATCTGACATTTACAATTATGTTTTTCAGTGTGTACATCTGACCTAATCTCTGAAAAAGAAAGCATAAATGCTTCTAATGCTTAACCTATCACTGCTTAAGAACTTTAAAATGGCATCTTCATTAATAAATTCACTTGAATGATATTTATCTGTGGGGGAGATTGCAAGTATAAATACATTTCAGAATCTGCTCTCTCTACCCAGACTGTGTTCCATGAAAAGTAGGAGTCTACTTTAAACAATCTTGGGGAAAATATATACTCTATCTTCTTCTTAGCCATTCCCTTCTTAAAGGGATCTTCCTGACCCAGGGATTGAACTCAGGTCTCTTGCACTGAAGGCAGATTCTTCACTCTGTCTGAGCCACCAGAGAAGCCCCATCTTCTTCTTCGCTGTTCACAATATGATTTAACACGTGAAAAATCTAAAATAGCCTTCTGGAAAACAAACTAAATTTTTCAAAGTATAAATGAACCAAAGTAACATTTTTTAATCTCACAGTTCCAAATTCAACTTCTACAGTCTTTCCTCTTCATAACACCTATCTTGAAAATACACTTTTGGAAGTTGTTCCTTATATTGTTAGATGGGTGAATTCGCTCAGTCATGTCTGACTCTTTGCAACCCCATGAACTGTAGCCCACCAGGCTCCTCTGTCCATGGGATTTTCCAGGAAAGAATACTGGAGTGGGTTGCCATTTCCTTCTCCATATATTGTTATAAAGGATTGAATGTTTGTGTCCTTCCAAAATTCATGTGCTGACACCCTAACCCCCAATGTGGTGGTATTGGGAGGTGAAACTTTGGGAGGAAATAAAGTAAGGCTCGGACATTAAAGAATCTGCCTGCATGCGGGAGACTGGGTTTGATCACTGGATCAGGAAGATCCCCTGGAGAAGAGAAGGGCTACCCACTTCAGTATTTTTGTCTGGAGAATTCCATGGACAGAGGAGCCTGGTGGGCTATAGTCCATGAGGTCACAAAAATGGACATGACTGAGTGACTAAGGTAAAGAAGCCTTAGAGAGGAAGCCCTGTAATGCAGTCAGTGCCCTTACAAGAATAGGAAGGGTCCCAGAGTTCCCTTCCCATGCACACAAGCACCCAGGAAATGCCATGTGAGGACACATTAGAAGTTGGTCTCCTGCACGCCAGGATGGTCTTCATCAGAACCCAACCCATGCTAGCACCCTGATCTTGGACTTCCAGTCTCCAGAACTGAGAGAAAATAAATGTCTCTTGTTTAAACTCTTATGGTATGTTGTCATAGCAGCCTGAACAGACCAAGACAATCACTTTGTCACTTTCCATTTTTTATCATATCGTACTTATATCCTTGAATCACAAGTTGTCCTTGGTCCTTAACTTGCATAAGGATGTGCATCACAATCTTTTAAAAGGCAGAGGTGTGTTAACATGGAAAGGACAATGGCCCAGGTTTTGCTGCTACCTATCCTGGAGTAATTAGTCTACTCACCCAAAACAGTATTAGTAACATTACACAGCTAAAGTGACATAAAGATTAAATAAGTCACCTCATATAAAATTTTAAAACAGCTGGTGCAGTTGGTAGACAATTAGTTTCCAGCAAGACATCATTATGATCATTATTAAAGAAAATCTAAACACCAAGATTATTGGACCTCTGTGGGTATGCACGCATGTGCTATAATGATATCAAAAAACTTTGCAAACAGATTCACCTGTACCATCCAAAAAAGAGGAAAGATATGTATATATATGGCCAATTCACTTTGCTGTACAGTAGAAAATAACACAACACTGTAAAGCAAATATGTGCATGTGTGTGCCTTGTCCCTCAGTCTATTTGCAACCTATGGATGGTAGCCAACCAAGCTCCTCAGTCCATGGAATTTTCCAGAAAGAATATTGAAGCAGGTTTCCATTTCCTACTCCAATCAAAATTAAAGCAACACAAAACAAAAAACAACTTTGCAACATCATGGCATAGTAGGTGGCCCTAGGAAAGAAGTGTGCGGGCTTTCTGATCTCTTTCCTTCTTAGCCTTATGGCAGACTGAGTATCAGTTCAGGTCAGTCACTCAGTCATGGCTGACTCTTTGTGAGCTCAAGGACTGCAGCACACCAGGCTTCCCTGTCCATCGACAACTCTCAGAGCTTACTCAGACTCATATCTATTGAGCCAGTGATGCCATCCAACCATCTCATCCTCTGCCATAACCTTCTCCTCCTGCCTTCAATCTTTCCCAGTATCAGGGTCTTTTCTAAGGAGTTAGTTCTTTGCATCAGGTGGTGAAAGTATTGGAGCTTCAGCTTCACCATCAGTTCTTTCAATGAATACTCATGACTAATTTCCTTTAGGATTGACTGGTTTGATCTCCTTGCAGTCCAAGGGAATCTCAGCAGCACAGTTCAAAAGCATCAATTCTTTGGTTCTCAGATTTCTTTACGTCTAACTCTTACATCCATACTTGACTACTGGAAAAACCATAGCTTTGACTAGACAGACATTTGTTGGCAAAGTAATTTCTCTGCTTTTTAATACTGTCTAGGTTGGTCATAATTTTTCTTCCCAGAAGCAAGCATCTTTTATTTCATGGCTGTAATCACCATCTGCAGTGATCTGGGAGCCCAATAGTCTTTCACTGTTTTTGTTGGTTCCTCATCTATTTGTCTTGAAGTGATGGGACTGGGCACCATGATCTTAGTTTTCTGAATGTTGAGCTATAAGCCAACTTTTTCACTCTCCTCTTCCACTTTCATCAAGAGGCTCTTTAGTTCCTCTTTGCTTTCTGCCATAAGGGTGATTTCCACTGCATATCTGAGGTTATTGATATTTCTCCTGTCAATCTTGATTCCAGCTTGTGCTACCTAGAGCCTGGGATTGTGAATGATGTACTCTGCATATAAGTTAAATAAGCAGGTGACAATATAAAGCCTTGACATACTCCTTTCCCAGTATGGAACCAGTCAGTTGTTCCATGTCTGTTTCTAACTGTTGCTTCTTGACCTGCATATAGATTTCTCAGGAGGCAGGTAAGGTGATCTGGTATTCCCATCTCTTTAAGAATCTTCCATGGCTTGTTTTGATCCACACAAAGGTTTTGGCATAGTCAATAAAAAAATCAGCTACAGCCCTATGGCAGACTGAGAGAGAAAATCCTGCCTGCTTAATTACTATGGCCGATGCTATCAGTTCCTTTGCTACATCCTTGAAACTTACTTGTTTGGTGTGTTCCTGCCAACTTCCAGTTGCTAGCCTGCCACCTGTGAGTGCTGTATGCCTGAGAGGGCTGTGATATGGCCAGCTGGCCCACATGAAGCAAGGTGGATGGGGAAATCCATACCAACCCTAATCCCCATTCTTTAAGAAACAACTCTTAAGAGTTGGGTATAAACCTTCCAATTCACTTGCTGTTGGGTGGGATCATTCTGAGTGCATTTCTCAGATTTGGATTAAATTAAATCCTTACTTTGTTTTTGATGTTTCCTGCCGGTGGTTCACAGTAACAAACCTGCCTGAAGTTTGGGAGAGTTGGATCCCTGGGTCAGGAAGATCTCTTGGAGAAGGAAATGGCAACCCACTCCAGTATTCTTGCCTGGAGAATCCCATGGACAGAGGAGCCTGGCAGACTGCAGTCCATGAGTTCACAGTGGTCACATACTTCACACACACACACACACACACACACACACACACATGCACATTGCAAATAAACTATTTGCCCTTGAAGATTTGTCTCAGAATCTGCTTATAGCAAAACCCAACCTAAGACAACTGGGACTGCTTAGAGTAGAAAGAAGGCAGTTCATGTGGGCTGTGATGAACCCGCATGAAAACAGCTTCTTCAGAAGTGTTCTGAAGTCTAGGCTTGTGATGGCAATTATGAGCCCTGGCTGATTCCATTGCCTTTGCTGTGAACATTATGAAAACTAACATAAACAAACATGAGAACTGAATCCACACTGTATGTAATGGAAGCTTTAACTCATACAGCATTATAGTTGACACGAGTCGAAGCCATCTCATCTCTCTGAATTCCACATTGAGAGAGTCCAAAAGCCCTTCTGGAATTTTCTGAAATAACCAATAAAAGTAAGTTAAATGTTAGTCACCAAGTCGTATCCGATTCTTTGTGACTCCATGGACTGTAGCCCACCAGGCTCTTCTGTCCAGGGAATTCTCCAGGCAAGAATACTGGAGTGGGTTGCCATTCCCTTCTCCAGAGGATTTTCTGGACCCAGGAATCAAACCCCTCTGCATAGCAGGCAGACTCTACCATCTGAGCCCAGAGAGGAATGTAAATGCTCACAGTCACACTTGGCTCTTGGACCATGCTTCTATGCAAGTCTGTTTAATCTATATAAAATTCCCACTCACACCAGTTAGCAATAAGTATGCTGCTGCTGCTGCTAAGTCGCTTCAGTCGTGTCCAACTCTATGCGACCCCATAGACGGCAGCCCACCAGGCTCCCCTGTCCCTGGGATTCTCCAGGCAAGAACACTGGAGTGGGTTGCCATTTCTTTCTCCGATGCAGGAAAGTGAAAAGGGAAAGTGAAGTCGCTCAGTCGTGTCTGACTCTTAGCGATCCCATGGACTGCAGCCCACCAGGCTCCTCCATCCATGGGATTTTCCAGGCAAGAGTACTGGAGTGGGGTGCCATTGCCTTCTCCAGCAGTAGGTATAGTAACTGGTGAAAACTGGGGAGGGTGGAAGGTGAGAAATGGTTTACATGGAACAAGGAGAAGTTATTGTTTTTCCACGGAGCTTTATGCAATCCTATGTCAAAATATTACCCGGCTACTATGTTCTCTGGGGTAAAAAATATCTCTGCATGATAACAGATTCCATGCCAGCTTTACCTAAACCCATTCCTTGAGGCATACTATCTGTCCTGCTGCAATCCATCTTTCTTTCTCTTTTTCATTCCCTTCTTTAAGAAACAAATTGTTGCTCAGACCCTGAAACTTCACTATTTCCCCTAAAGTCACTGCAAGTTATTTTTTCCCCTTTAAGGAGTACTTTGGTGGCACTTCTTTATACTTTTACTTTTTACTTTATACATATATTGCTAACAGTTTTTTTTTTCTAATTATGTTAGCAACCTCCACAGTAATAGTTTTTGTAATTACTGACCCTTCTCATTTTGTCAGAGTTAATAAAAGTGGTAAAAATTATAGAGCTCAATTCAGTGCTATGAGATAAACAGGTTAACATTGCTTATTAGTTATAATTTTATTTTATGTGAATTAAAGCAATAAACCATAATATCAAACTCAAAGTTTCAAAGAAATCCATCATATAAGAAGAAACTACTACCATAAAATCTAATTCAAATTAAAATCAATAGAAATAAAAATATTGTAAAGAAAATACTTCTGGCATGGCCAGTTGTCCTACCAAGAATTATAAAGGTGATGTTTGACTGAATAAATGAAATTTGAGAAATATTTCCCTAGAGTGATGGTGATGTGTTTAATAAACAAATGGCTGGGAGACTGTTTGTTATGATTCAGGTCCTGTTTTATTTGTCTCAAAGTTTTATATATTTTTGGAAAATATATGCTACTCTCAACTGGACTGTTAAAGTTATTTTAGCAGATCTGATACACTGAATTAAATTCATTGTGACTTTCCACTGTACCAAGTGTTCCAAGCTGAATACTGACCCTATTAAGAAAAGTGGTATTGCTCTAATTGTTTTGTTTAATACTTCACACATTTTTGCACACACATACATAGCAGAAGATAGATACATAGATAGATAATAGACGTAAAATTATAAGTATAGGTGGTCATATTTTCAACCATGATGCTCTTTGCTGGCTTCTCTTAATATTCCCCTCTCAACATATAGTCTTCTATGTTCTTCCAGAGTGAGTCAGTTTTTCTAGACTACTGTGAATTTGAAATAAAAAGAATAAACTCCAGGCTAACTACTATCTCAAAGAAGTTTTTATTTATTCTATGGTTGTTCAATCCAAAATTTTGTTCTTTGCTCCTCTCCAAATTTCAAAATGCATGACTAAAACTGATCTTCATGCCACTAGACTAGAATTGCATTATTTAACAGTTTTGGAAACTTTATCAGTTACATTTAGATTGGTCCCCAGAATTGGGGACAGGAAAAGATGAAAGTTATAGCAACTTTCCAGAATGCCTCTGGATATCAGTGGTCTTTCTTTCACTAAATATGGATCTAACATTATGCCTAGATTAACATAAATGAAGACAAAATGAGTCTTGATGTACAACAAAATTAGATTATATTTTTTACTTGCCCACCTTCAGAGTGAATGCAATAAAGTGCCCATATTTATACTAAATAGTAAAATATTTATCTAACACTGACTGAATAGGCTACAGCCTAATTTCAAACTTTGCCATCAGTGCAATTTATTGAAAAAAAAAAAAAAGAAACTAAAAAAATAAACAAATTTGTCTCCACCTATATTTGTTATTATCTTGTCTTTGAACAATATTTTATACTTAAAAAATATTATCCATATATTCTTAACAAACAAATCAACTAAGTAGGTGATAGCATCACATCAGATTCATCAATGAGGTCATAGACAGATAAGAGAAACATGTAACTCCTTAAGAATGACAAACACACTTAATTTCTGTTTCCATTCCAATCCCTCCTGCTTTGATTACACACCCATCTGGTTGGCCATGGACAAGGGGGTCTATAATGAAAAAAGAAGTGGCGAGGGCTTCCCTGGTGCCTCAAATGGTAAAGAATCTGTCTGCACTGCAGAAGACCCAAGTTCCATCCCTGTGTTGGAAGACTCCCTGAAGAAGGCCAGAGCTACCCACTCCAGTATTCTTGCCAGAGAATCCCATGGACAGAAGAGCCTCATGGGCTACAGTCCATGGGGTCACAAAGAATCAGACACTACTGAGCAACTAACTCACTTTCACTTCAGCAGCTAGAGAAGGGGTTATGCATTCATACATCTCAACCATCAACGTTTACCTTAAAGCAAGTATCCGTGCCTTCATCTGTACCTTCACCAGGTAAAACACTGAGCTCATACATTTCCCCAATCACTGCTATTGATACAAATACAAACAAAAGAATGACCTATTGTCCAAAAATTGTGATTCAGTGGCTCTGTTTAGAAACCTCATAGAAAGGACATTTGTCTTTTCAGACACCAGCCTTTCCACTTCTGCCCTAAATCCTGTAATTTTCACTTACCTTCTATTTCATTTCCTCTCCATCCATCCATCTCCTCACTTCTGCCTTCAAGCACACCCAGGACATTTGCTATTAAAAGAAAAAAAAATTCAACACTGTAGCTTCCAACTAGTATTTATTTTATTTTTCCTCCCATTGCATTTTTTAAAGCTTAACTTCACACAACCTCTCTCTAGATAAACTTTAAACAATACTTATTATAAATACTTGAATATCTATAAAAGTTTAAATCTATTAAATAGTGAAAAATCACTCTTTTTCCCAGCTTCCACTAGTACCTAGCTCTCTTTCCCAGAGGCAATCATTTTCATCACTGTGTGTTCTTCCGAAGATGGCCTAAACATGTTTAAGCATATGTTTATGTCCTGTTTGTTTTTTACACAACTGATTAATTGCAATGCATCTTGTTCCATGTATTGCTTTTTTTATTTTAACCTGATGTTAATATACCTTGGAGGCTGCAGAATATCTGTACATATGAAAACACCTAGGTTTATTTTTTTATTTGTTTGTTTTAAGAGCTGCTCAGAAGTCATTGCATGTGACTATTATCATTTATTTACCTGTAAATTAGCACATAAGTGTCTCAAAATTTGATATTTCAGTAATACTGCCACGAATACCCTCTACGTAATCCATTTGGCAAGTTTAAGATGGGTTTCCCAGGTGGTGAAGTGGTTAAGACTTTGCCTGTAATGCAGGAGGCACAAGAGATGAGGGCCCGATCCCTAAGTCCAGAAGATGCCCTATAGTAGGAAATGGCAACCCACTCCAGTATTCTTCCTGGAGAATTCCATGGATAGAGGAGCCTGGTGGGCAACAGTCATGAGGTCGCAAAGAGTTGGACACAACAGAGTAACTGAGTGCAACACACACACACACGTGTAAGATACATTTCTAGGGATGAAACTGCTCACTTAAAAACAGAATTTAAAAAATCATTTAACCTTTTCTCTCTGAATTAGTCTGTATTCTAGTCAAAATAACTGAATAATCCTCACTACCTGGTTACCTGCCTGCCTTTCTACTGCTTTTCGTTTCCATTTTGTGCACTTCTCTTTAAATGCCCTCACCACTCTTTTCACAGACTTGTTATCTTCTTTTCAATGAACCAAAATCTTTCTCCTTCATGAACCATCCTCTAATTCTTCATCTGGCAAGGACACACCCTTGTTTCTTAATACTGCCATTAAATCTCATTTACGATTAACTGTCATGACATTTACTACGCTCAGCTTGGTAATTTAGCCATTTGCATTAGTACTTTAGTTCCCCCCTAGTGTCAGAGAAAGCAATGGCACCCCACTCCAGTACTCTTGCCTGGGAAATCCCATGGGCGGAGGAGCCTGGTGGGCTGCAGTCCATGGGGTCTCGAAGAGTCAGACACGACTGAGCGACTTCCTCTTCTCTTTTCCCTTTCATGCGCTGGAGACGGAAATGGCAACCCACTCCAGTGTTCTTGCCTGGAGAATCCCAGGGACAGGGGAGCCTGGTGGGCTGCCGTCTATGGGATCGCACAGAGTCGGACACGACTGAAGCGACTTAGCTTAGCTTAGTGTCTTAGAAGGCAGTCCATATCTTTTGTTTGTTTCTTTCTTAGTTGCACTTAGCACAGACCTGTATATTAGTAAATATTTGTTGCATGGGTATATTATTAAATAAATTAATGTAAATGAATAAATGAACAAGTGAAAGAAATCTAAGTTTTGCAAAGACACAATTCAGTCTGAGAAGGCTATGTGTATCCTTCAGGAATTTTTTTCTTTTTATCTACCTGATAATTTTTATTTTCAAGGCTACTGTTAGATGAATAAAATCTTACGGTACTTTGAATCCCTTCCAGACTGGATAAATTGCAATCCCTTCAGGTTTGGCATTACCCCCACATATCTGACATCCAAACGAAGATGGCATTAAGAAAATATTTTTCTATTCTAGTTGCGTATACAGGGTTAGATATTAATTCCTGTCACTAATAGAGAACAAATGCATAGTTCATGAAGAAGAAACTCTTCTATTCCTCATTGTTTGTGGAAGTTTTGCCTTCTCTGCTTACCTCTGTTATTTTCTTTTAGAGTCTAGATTCTACTGAGGTTTGAGGAAAAAACCTAGACCTCATGTAAAGCAAACTACAGGGCCTCTGATTAGCTGTGAGAGACACACATTTGTGAGAATTACTATCATAAAGCATCGCTAACCACATTTGCCACCACTCACTATACAAATAACAGAATTGGGGATTTTGTGGAATGAAATTCTGCCTTTCTCAACAAGACAGACTAAGGCAATAAACTGGGTCAAATGTTTAACTATTATAAACATTTTTTTTAATTTTAGATGTTCTCAAATTTTGTCCTTAAAAAAGCTGTTTAAAAATGTAGATAATAGGACACTGTAATATTTTTAAAGTTACATTAGAAATGACAAGAAGGACTCTGGTCCTAACTCTGCCTCTGTCACATTGTCCAGTCAGTTATCTCTCTGTCCTCCATCTTCTCATTGAATAAATAACGATTTAGACTAGAAAATTTGAAGGTCCATTTAAGTCCTAATGATCTATTTAGGAGTGGAGCTCTGGAGATAGAAAACCTGCCTCCCAGATACAGTTCCACTGTGTCGTGCTAAGTGAGTCTTGGCAAGTTATTTAAGTCTCTGTGCCTCCATTGCTTTCTTTTTTTTTTTTTTTTCATTTGGGGCTAATGATGCCTGCTTTACACAGTTATTGTGGGGTGCAAATAAAACAAAGTAAGGGAAACGAATTGCAAATTCCAGAGTCACTGCATGTAAATAGTAGTTATGAAAATAGTATTGGTATTTCTGCCTTAATTATGAATGGAGACAATGCTCATTTTTCTTGCACAGTGTTTTATAGGTAGTATGTTTGGTGAATAAAGCGTGGCATGGCACACTGTCTCCATAACCTAAGCTCTATTTTTTTTATAAGGTTCAAAACTCTGGGAAAGTCAAGTTATATCTTTTAGCCACAAGCTTTCAATACCCTAGGAAACAAAAAAATCTTTGTGTGTGTGTGTGTGTGTGTGTGTGTTTTAAGAGAATGGAATAAATGCTAATATAAAAGAAGAGTGTCAAATGCCCTGCAGGAACATTCGAAAATAAGCCAACTAATGTCAAGAAGTGCTTAAACATTTCTAGAGTCCCTGTATTTCTAATAGTAGGTAATAGTTTACATTCAAGTTTCAGACAGTTTTTAAGGACTTCATATGCATTAATTCAATTAATTTCAAAACAAAAAATTATCATTTTAATTTTATACCTGAGCTTAATTGGGGAATACTTTAAATAATTTGATCAAAGTCAGATTACTAGGTAACCTAGTCACCATTTCAATTCACACAATTCAGGTCATCATCAGAGATTATGATTGTACTCGGCTCAAAAAAGGTGTTGAATAACAACAACAAAATGTAGCTTAGTTGTAAAAATTACTCCCCACTCAGATATCTGAAAGAGTCATACAAATAAAATTTAGTGTTAAAACTTATTATTCTTGCATTTTTAAATATAGTTTGAAAAGAATGGAGAGTCTATATGAGATAAGAAGTCTGTATACAGCAAAAGGAGATGGGAAAGATCATTTACAAGTTCATGATAATTTTTGTTTCTTTCAGGTAAATTAGCCACTGTCTTGCATTTATCATTTCTGTAGAAGATGAACACTAATATTAACTGCTATTTGAAAACCAGTATCAATACCACCTAAAATAGTATCAGTATCAAAACAGGCTAGCATTAGTACACAAAAAAATATTTCTGATCATCAAAACTATAAAGAAAAATGCACCATCCAATTATTTTCTTTGCTTTTTCTTGCATTTCTTAAAAATGTTGCCAAAACATTGAGAAGGAGTGGTTAAAAAAATATATGAATTCTAACACGTGTCTGCCCTTTGAAGCAACAATAGTTATATTGTTATTATTTTTCATTTCTTTATATAAGTATGAAGATTGACTCTATTTGTGTTTTGATTACTATGTTTGATTATGAAATGGAACAAGTTCAGCATTAGTAATATTTGTCTCTATTTCAATTAGAAACTAAATGAAAAGTTTAAAACCACTAAACCGTTATCATTACAACAATACTACCAAATGGAAGCAACTGGAGATTTTGAGACAATAACTTGCCTTAAATGCTTTGGACTTAACAAGCTTTTAGAATCTAAGAGCAATTATATCACTGATTTTAACAACATGAATAGGTCACTGACTCAAATTGGAAAAGGTGGTATTGCTCAGAGCATGATTTATTTACTTTCCATAGATGAAATGTTATTTTATTTAAAAAAAAAAATAAGGTTGCTTGAAATCTGGCTAGCTAAAGTTACAGTGAGCAAGGTAATATAGAATTAAAGGATCAGAAGCACAGACAATCCCAGAGAATGAGAGAATAACGTTTCATCAAATCTAAGACACTAGGTGCATTTACATACTATCAAATATATGGGCTTGATGAATCCAGTTCCCTTTGTGTGTGTGTGTCTGTGTGTGTGTGTGTATTTCAACATGTTTTTGGTACAGATACTGTCGTTTACAAATGCACCTTTGTGTGCACATGTCACAATAGTTGTGAAGAGGTATTGGCAGAAAGATCCTTAAACAGGAGGATTGTATTTCCTGGGAAGAGAGTGAGGAAGGCTATTCTCTAAGCATTAGCTACTGTGCTTGCTAACTCAGAACTTCACTTTAAACTAGCTTTTGAAATTGTACCCCCCTACCCTCCATAGATTTAAGGCAGTTAATATAGGTCCTTTGTTTTATGTCTAGTTTGTTCTTAAGTGGGGAAGAATATCCTTCAGTCCTCTGCCCGAAGAGTTTAAACTCCCCAGTTACCAGAAAGGTACTTGAACAAGGTTCACAGGAAACCCTGCGTCCTCTTGCAAAACAGGAAACTAGAGAAAATGCAGTGCTTTATTTCTAGCAATATATAATTAGCAAACCATTCTCCGTAAAGCAAGCAAATAGAATATGAAATACAGAAACAAATGGAATTCTCTTAAAAAAGGATACTCCTCTTATTTCTTGGTTTTTAAAATGAAACCCTTAACTCTTTTTTGTACGTGATGTACAAGTGGCATAAATTGCATTATAAAAAACCTCATATAAATGCATATACATATATGTGTACATGTATTTATACTCCACGACTGAACTGACTTAGCAGCAGATAGATTTGGATATCCATATGGATCAATACAAATATATATCCACCTAGACGGATAATAAAGATTTAAATATAAATATACATTAAGAGAAGAAAGAGAACAAAAGAAAGGAAAGAGAATGGAAGGAAAGAGCAAGAACGAAGTGGGGAGGGGGGAAAGGAGAGAGAGAGAGACAGATTTTTATGAAGAGGGGATCTTGCAGGATCTGAGAACCACTTCATTTGCTTTCATACCCTTTGCTTCTTAGCAGCTATAGAGCTGAGTGGAGTATTCTCACCAGGCTTAGAGAAAAAAGGAAAATTTCTTGCCTCTTTTTCTCTAACCCCTCCAATTAAATCCCTGCCAACAACCTGTACTTAGTCTCAAAGCATCTCTACATAATGCGGGGGATTACGCTGAACTATACTCTGAAATTGAGAATACCCACTCAATTGTGTATTTCCATATAGAGAAGACATTATAAAAATGAAACCAATCCAATCAATAGTTTATATTTTAGAATCTATAATAAAACATAGAAACAACAACAAAGGAAATGTAGATTGATACACAAATACTACTCAGGAAAATATAGATCGACATCACAGTATTTATGAAACACCAATTAAAAGATACATGTTCTAATTGCGACGATGAATATTCCTTTCACAGAACATCATAAATGCTCAAGTTGTCCTCAACCTAAAGAAAAAAAATATAATTATATCGCCACCTAGTGGATACCACTGGCAAGGCAGGTGTAAGAAGTAAAACTAAAAAATTCTCACCACATAATAAAAAGCAGCAAATCAGGCTTCTTATAAAAATCTCGAAAGTGAACCCCAAATTAATTTGTGATGTTTTGCTGGCTTTCAGGAATACTAGGGTACTCCTGCTTTCAATGATTTGTACAGAACAGCGTTATTCTGTCTCTCTGGATTTCAGAAAAATGTGTCTGCTTCTCTTTCATAGGCAAGGTGTCTTCACTGAGCACCATTAAGCCAACTTTATGTTATGCATTTGAACCATGCATTGAAGCTGGTCTTAGACAGAGAAATATGTACTTTAAATGGAACTGAAGATTAATTTGTTTGATTTTTTGTGTTTTGGCAGTATATATTGCCTCTTAAATTTTTGTCTGAAGAACAATGAGCTTGATGATTATCACTAGAAGCCAAAGGATATTCCAGATAAAGCAAAAATTAAAATTTTAAAGAGATCTTTGCATTAGATTAAGGACCTGCCTATTAGCAATTATTTTGACATTAATGAGGGAAAAGCTCAGACAAACTCATTCAAAACTAAAGCAATACAGAGAGGTTATTTGGTGCAATTTAATTTCTTAAAAAAAAAAAAAAAGCTGTAGCATTTTTTAACCAATACAAACATTTTTACTGTAGGACCCAATGAAAAATTTTATTTTGCCTCTCTCCCTTAAATGTTCAAGGGAATGTTATAAATATTTAAAAGCTGTGATTTACAGCTATAAGATCTAAAAGCAGTGGACTGAAATAATCTTCACCATGTAATATGTTTAGCACAATAATGTTCATCACAAAGACGTATATCTGGTGTATGTTTTGAGGGGAGGGTAAAAATGCACTTACTGGAAAGCCAGTGAGTAGATAGCAGTAAAATGCCATGATTTCTCAACATTCAAAAAGTATATTAAAATACATCATTGCTAGTAACCCAAGATCATTGATAGTTTTAAAGAAATTGTTGGATCCAAACTAGGGATGACTTTTAAAAATCATAATTTTTTTTAAAAAAAGAATGTATGGAAAAAAGAATTTTTATAATTAAACAGTAAAAAGTAGTAGAGCTTATATATTCTCCATGGTAGACAGGGATGAGGACGGGCGATTTATGGACTAGATATTCTACGTATCTAGAAAGGATATTATTAATCCTAGAAAAAATTATTCAACAATAAAGTTATACCACTAAAAATTATAGTTGCAGGTAAAAAAGTAAAATAAAATAGCAGCAGGGAAAATAAAATTTCAAAATAGTCCCTCAACTGATATGCTAAGATTGATTTCATTTGTGCTATTTTTTGCTTGTTGTTTCTTTATATTTCTCCTTTGCTTTTGCTTTTAAGTTTTCAGATCTGAAATATCATGTATTTCTAAGTAATGGAACAGCTTCTGGATAACATTTTCACAATGCTAGCACATTTAATATCCTGCTACCTAACTCTACCCTTTTCAAAACTGGTATTAAAAACAATTTTCTAATTTAGTAACAAGTAAAAGAACAAAAACTTATAAGAATTTTTTTTAAATTTGACTGGCATGTTTCTGATCCAAAGATCAGAAATTGAATTATGTATATCAGTATTTGGTATAATATTTTAAGTCTGTATCATGGTAACTGAGAAAGCTAATTTACTAATATAGCGGCTTCCAGCATATAAAAACAAAAATGAGACTCTTTTCTACAGATACATCCCTGCAAATGTTTTTGAAATTTTTCCCAGGCCTTTGTCTCATTTCTTGTGAAACTAAATATAGATCCTATGCCTGCTGTTTTCCTTCTACTAAAGATTTAAATTTAAGAAATAATAGATGCCTGTCTAGACAACCTTAAAATTGTTTTACTTACTGATGTATGGATGACTGATAAATGTCATCTTTTCTGCCTGCAGTGCATTTTGAATCTAGTCTACTGACATTTGTCTGTAGGTTGACCTGGGTCTGCATTTTAGATTTACATGAAACATTTAAGTTTTACAACTATAAACCTCTCTATTTCATTGTTCCTACTCTACATCCAATACAATAAAACAATTAGATCCTCTACCATGTTTCTTCTCCTCACATGGATGTTTTTAATTAAACCAGCAGGGAAGATTGTAATCAAACGAAAGGCAATGGAATTTACTTCATCCCTTACCTAGTGAAACAATTATTAAATTCCCTAGCTTCATATTTCTCATACCGATAAAATTAAATCTGCAGCTCTGCTAGGAAGAGTGGGGGAAAAAAAAGAGCAGTGCCAAGTAATCAAAGCCTATAGGTCTTCAGAACAATAATGCAAAATATATAACTCTGTTGTCTGGAAAATTGTGAGCTTACTCCTGTAGATTTCATATCAGTTTTCCTTATTTTCACTTTATTGGGAAGTGTTCCTATATTTTACACATAATAACAGAACAGTAGCCCTTAGAAATGTGGTTATAAGACCTAATTAGGTTATTTCTGAACAATGTTTTTATAGAATAATGGTTTACCTTGAGTTGACCCACGGTTCTATTGAAAGAAATAGGTTTTTTGCTTATGTTATATTATAAACGTGAAATTACCAAGACCATGAATACGAAGAAGTGCTTTGCAAGCTGTGTGTCTATGAGTCTTTGTTAGACATCTCATTACCCTGATACACTGTGACATGTGACATTCCCACTTTTCACCTTTTACGCTGCTTACAATGCTTGGACAAGTTTAAAAATTTATACAGAAAACAATCATCCTTACATTTTTAACATGTAGACAAAACAATTTACATAATCCCTAGCCAGTAAAGAAACAAAGAATTTGAGCAGCTAGAGAAGTGATACTTCAATAATATGAACAATGATTCCTGACAACATTCCATCTAATTTAGGCTTGCACTAGACATTTAGCTGGCAATAACTGGTGAAAACGTTTTTCCTATGTCCATACTTCGTAGCACTTATCTCAAATGTATCAGTCTCCATCACTTGACTATGAGATTAAAAGCAGAAAACATAACATTTGTCACTATCAAATGCTTCCCTCATGATAGGCATTCAATCAGTGTGAAATGGATTAATGGATTAATTAATATTAAAGGAATGAATAAATATGATGACATTGAAATGTTAATATTATGCCACCAAATTCAGACTCCATCCTCTTTAACATCAAAATATTAAAAACCAATAGTTGTTGACTTTCCCCAGAATCATATAAAGGACCCTGGAAGTCATAGGTGAAGTTAACTAGCAGATAAAAGCATGAAGATCCGAAAAGAAAAAAAAAAATACTGTCTGACTGAATTGTGTATTTGGATAAGAGGAAGAAAAAACAATTAAGGTAAACATAATTGCTTAATATTTTAATTGTGAACTTGAAGCTTTAAGCTACATTAATTGAAGGCCCTTAATGAAAATTAGGCTGTAATTCTAACTTCATGATGCTCCTTTATGATTTATTTTGTCTGGTTTCAAAATGAGTCCATGTTCTGTGAGGAATGCAGACTCTAATTTATGAAGTGATTTATATGGACATATGCAGACGACTTTGGCTGAAACTGGTGTTTGGTCAGGGATCCAGGAAATAGAGTTATATCTGTGGCAAATGTGACTATAGTCAATGAAAATTTGCAGACAATAAAATTAGTAAGATGATAATGATTTTTGAAAGCAATTTACAAGGATAAAGTATGGTATCTTGCACTGTTTTGGGCATAGATTTGGATACAAGAAGTCAAGAAGAGAGTACAGGAAACGTTAAAAAAAAAATCCTTTCAGAATAAAAAGAGAGAAAATATTACCAAAAGGGACATAATGAATGAAATTAGACAAAATGTAGGTGACTGCATTACTACTCTTCTTAAAGAATTAATATCAATTGACTTAATTATTATTGTTCCATCAATTTCTTGTTTATTTGCTGCTAGTTAATGTAAATGGAAAGTAAAAAACAAAAGAATTCCTTAAACTTGCAATCAGAGTAGATATTTAATAAATTAGAAGATAGATTTAATGAATTTACCTGAATGCAATACAGAAAAACAAATATGAACCTGACTGAAATTTCAAGACGAGAAGGCAAAGCCACTAAATATATCTAACAGATGTTGTTAAGTCTCACTTTTGATACAATGGAATAAGTTGCAATGGACTGACCTTCTTACAGGTATATATTGCTTTAAACTCTGGGCAAAATATCATCAAACAGCTACCTTATCAGTTTGAAGAGTCAACAAAAGGAGGCCTATTTTGAATGAGACCAGATGACTGGAAATATAAACTCTAAAGAGGTGATAGCCTGTGGCTTCAGCCTCAGGGCAGGCTCAGTTTGTGACAGAGCACAGGTGGACACAAGCTCCTTTAGAAAACCTGCTATATTTCAGGCCTGAAAACTAGCAAGACAGGACAACCTGGGAAGTCAGAATGTGAGGGAAACACTTGAACGAAAGAGGCAGAGAAGGGGAGCCCAGTCCCTTGCGTAACATTCACCTCATCACAGACACTGATACCAAGCTAACAGCAGCAAACGCAAGAGGCAGTCTATAAACAGTCCAGCTAATAAAACCCTCAAACTGAACTGCCCACTGCAAAAAGTTTGCAGTTTGCATCATCACCATGTGAATTCAATGCCAGATCAAAAAGCATCATAATTGTTGGAGGAAGCTAGCAGAATCCAGAGACTCCACAACGTAATAATCAAAATTCAAGGAATACAGCGCACGCTTGCTTGTTGAACAAAGGTCATCAACATCACCAGCTGTGAGGACAGAGACGTTGGTATGAGACAAGGGTTTTAAAGATGCTATTATAGTTATGCGCAAAGAGTGAAGGAAAATATTTTTGTAATCAAAGAAAAGATAGTAAACTTTCAGTCAAAAATAGAAAATATAAAAAGAATTATAGAGTGAATTGAATCATGCCTCCCTCCCCTCAAGCATGTTGAAGTCCTAATCACTGGTGCTTGTGTCTCCTAACCACTGGTGCTTCCTCATTTGGAGACAGGGCTTTTGTTGATGTGTTGTTCTTCAGTTGCCAAACCGAGTTTGACTCTTTTCCAATCCATGGACTGCAGCATGGATTCTGCTGTCTTCACTATCCTTCACTATCCGGCTTCTCTGTCCTTCACTATCTCCTAGAGCTTGCTCAAACTCATGTCCATTTGTGATGTGGCTACTAAAAATGAGGTCCTCCTGGAATAGCGTGAGTTCTATATCCAGTTATCAGATTTTTATATAAAGATAGACTCAGACACAGAAGAGACAGGTGGCAGGATGCCTTGCAAAGGCGGAGGTCGAGATTGGAGTTTTGCTGCCACAAGCAAAAGAATGCTAGGGATTGCCAGAAGAAGTGAGGAAAAAACTCTTTCCAAAAGTCTTTAGATGGAGCATGGCCCTGAGGACACCTTAATTCCAGACTTCCAGCCTCCAGAACTTGGAGAGAAGACCTTTCAAATGTATTAAGTCATCCAGTTTGGGGTAATTAGTTATAGCAGCCCTGAAAAACAAATGCAATAATCAAATGGAAACTTTTTAACTGCAATTTAAAAATACAATTCACATACATACACTACCATGTGTGAAATAGACAGCTGGTAGGAATCTGCTATCCACAAGAAGCTCAGCTCGGTGCTCTGTGAAGATCTGGATAAGCAGGATTGAGAGGCGGGAGGGAGGTCCAAGAGCAAGGGGACACACGTATACATGTAACTGATTCACGCTGATGTGCAGCAGAAACTAACACAACACTGTAAAGCAATTATGTTCCAATACGAGATGAAAAATAAAAGGGAAAAAATTTAAAATACAATATAGAAAGTTTCAAAACTCACTAGATGGGCTTAATAGCAGAATGGAGATGATAGAGTAAAAGGCAATAACTTTGAAATAAACCAATAGAAAGTACACAATCTGAAGAACACATAATGGCTTGCAAGAGGAGTGTAACTATTTTGGAAGAAAAAAAAAAAGGCATAAAATAACCCAAATGAGTAACTTTTTACTCTACCCACATATACGGCTTTTAAAGAGACTGTAAGAATGATAAATTAAGAGAAAGTGTGAGAATTTACATATAAATTTATACACTTTTTATAAGGGCCAAGAAACCAGTGATCAAAAGAGGAATGAAAACATATTTATATAGAAATGAATGTGTGGGAAAGGTACCTAGGAAAAGAGGGTGAAGAGGCACTTTCTGCACTATAACAAGGTCGCAGTTATGTATGTGCTGACAGATGATTGAAGTAGTTGAGAAAATTCACTGGAATATAAAGATTTTGGAAAATGGAAAAGTATTAATAATAAAGCATTAACATAGATATTAAAATCACAGAGATTATTGAGAGGGAATAGAGTGAAGAAAATAAAATAGGTCTGGTTCTAAATTTCTGAATAAACTCATTTAAATAACAATTATTGAGCTTCTATTAGGTACTAGTCACTGTGCAGGAGAATGTCTTAGGGATTAAATTAAATAGCTATGTGGATGTACGTTAAATGGATGGGATAAATGTCAACAGAGTTAAGTTGCTGAGGTCTGGTGCAGCCGAAGTTCTGGAAGTGGAAATGGGAGACCTCCCTGGCAGTCCAGTGGTTAAGACTCCACACTTCCACTTCAGAGCCCCAGGGTCAATCCCAGGTGAGGGAACTAAGATTTCACAGATCAGGCAGTGCATTCTAAAATGACATAATAGTTGAAATGGGGAGTGAGGAGTGTTCTCTTTTTGAATCTGAGGATCCAGGGGAATTGAAGAAGCAAAGACTGCAATATTAAAGCGAAGTCCTAGAGTCAGAAGAACTGCAAATTAGCACTGCGGGACAAAAAGATGGAAGGAACAATTATTAATATTTTGTTTCAGAGGTGACAGGAGAGATTGACAGCAATATGTAAAAGAATACATAGAGTAGAAGGAGCAATGGATGCAAGGAATTGGTCAAAAGCAGATTTTTAAAAGGACAAGATTAAGCTGATTAACACTGAGAGAAGTAGGAAGCAGATTTTTTAAAGTGATGACTCAGTTACCCAAAGGGGTATCAGTCAGTTCAGTTCAGTTCAGTTGCTCAGTCAGGTCCAGTTCTTTGCGACCCTGTGAATCACAGCACGCCAAGCCTTCCTGTCCATCACCAACGCCTGGAGTTTACTCAAACTCATGTCCATTGAGTTGGTGATGCCATCCAGCCATCTCATCCTCTGTCGTCCCCTTCTCCTCCTGCCCCCAATGCAGATGTTGGCAATTTGATCTCTGGTTCCTCTGCCTTTTCAAAAACCAGCTTGAACATCTGGAAGTTCATGGTTCATGTACTGCTGAAGCCTGGCTTGGAGAATTTTGAGCATTACTTTACTAGTGTGTGAGATGAGTGCAACTGTGTGGTAGTTTGAGCATTCTTTGGCATTGCCTTTCTTTGGAATTGGAATGAAAACTGACCTTTTCCAGTCCTGTGGCCACTGCTGAGTTTTCCAAATTTGCTAGCATATTGAGTGCAGCACTTTCACAGCATCATCTTCCAGGATTTGAAATAGCTCAACTGGAATTCCATCACCTTCACTAGCTTTGTTCATAGTGATGCTTTCTAAGGCCCACTTGACTTCACATTCCAGGATGTCTGGCTCTAGGTGAGTAATCACACTATCGTGATTATCTTGGTCATGAAGATCTTTTTTGTATAGTTCTTCTCTGTATTCTTGCCACCTCTTCTTAATATCTTCTGCTTCTGTTAGGTCCATACCATTTCTGTCCTTTATTGTGCCCATCTTTGCATGAAATGTTCCCTTGGTATCTCTACTTTTCTTAAAGAGATCTCTAGTCTTTCCCATTCTGGTTTTTTTCCCCTATTTCTTTGCATTGATCACTGAGGAAGGCTTTCTTATCTCTCCTTGCTATTCTTTGGAACTCTGTATTCAGATGCTTATATCTTTCCTGTTCTCCTTTGCATTTTGCTTCTCTTCTTTTCACAGCTATTTATAAGGCCTCCCCAGACAGCCATTTTGCTTTTTTGCATTTCTTTCCCTTGGGGATGGTCTTGATCCCTGTCTCCTGTACAGTGTCATGAACCTCCATCCGTAGTTCATCAGGCACTCTATCAGATCTAGTCCCTTAAATCTAGTTCTCACTTCTACTGTATAATCATAAAGGATTTGATTTAGGTCATACCTGAATGGTCTAGTGGTTTTCCTTACTTTCCTCAATTTAAGTCTGAATTTGGCAATAAGGAGTTCATGATCTGAGCCACAGCCAGCTCCCGGTCTTGTTTTTGCTGAGAGATTCATCTTTGGCTGCAAAGAATATAATCAATCTGATTTTGGTGTTGACCATCTGGTGACGTCCATTTGTAGAGTCTTCTCTTGTGTATAGATATATACACAATGAGGTATAGGTATAGATAAATAGATGAAAATAATTTTGTTGTAGATGGGTGTGATGTGACCATGAGCATGTATATGTTTGTGTGTGTGTGTGTGTGTGTGTGTGTGTGCATGCATAGGTACACACTTACAACTCTGAATAGTGAGAAAAAAGTGAGGTTAAGAAATATAAAGACTGCAGAGTTAGTGTAAGAAGTAAAATTTTCTTTTAAAAATTGCTTGGGGCTTCCTGGTGGCTCTGTGGTGAAGAATCCACTTAGTGCAGGACACATAGGTTCAGTGCCTGGTCCAGGAAGATCCCACATACTGTGGAGCAACTAAGCCCATACACCACAACTGCTGATCTCTAGAGCCTGGAAGCCACAACTGCTGAGTCCATTTGATACAACTACTGAAGCCTGTGCCCCCTAGAGCCCGTGCTCCACAACAAGAAAAAGCACTGCAGAAAGAAGCCCACGCTGCAGCTAGAGACCAGCTTCCACTCACTGCAGCTAGAGACAAGCCAGTGCAGCAATGGAGACTCAGCACAGCCAGAACTAAGGAAATAAAGGAAATTATTTTATTTTCAAGTGCTTGGATTAATTTAATGAAATTTGGTTGGTGTGGAATAGAAGGAAGTATATTTCTAAAAAGTGCTAAAGACAATGTAATGTTTGTATGTGATAGAAAGCACTCTTAAAAGCAATTTGATTTTAAGAAGTTTGTATTTTCAACACTCAGCCAACTATATCCATCTAGTTATTTAGATTCAGTGCTTTTTACTTGTATAGTGCCCCTTGAACCAACATAATAACACTTCACAGTTATTTATATATAAAACAGTATCTGATTGGAATAAACTATTGTCTCTGTCTTCAGCAAGTACAATTTCACATGCCATTGTGGACTGAAAGTAAGAGCTGATGCAGTGAGATGTAGAAGGAAAGGATAGGAGCAACCTCATAAATCAGTAAGCAATCACTATCAGCACCATTTTTTTCTAAGAAGCAAAATACGTTATATTTAAGTGCAACAAAACTTGTTCTTGTCATTGTTGTAGTTTTTAAATCAAGGGCTACATTCACCTCAAATTCAGCAGATCCCGTTTGGACACCTTTCTGCACATGGTGCTGATGACCCTGTTTCAAAACATACACCTCAAATTCGGCAGATCCCATTTTGACAGCTTTCTGCACGTGGTGCTGTTGACCCCATTTCAATTACAGTGATTGGAATTGTTTGATCCACTCACTCTTACTAACTTAGTATCTAGTTTCTCAAAGAAATGAAAACTTTTTAAAAAAAGTTTAATTGATGCTTTAGTTGCTAAGTCAAGTTCGACTCTTGTGACCCCATGGACTGTAGCCTTCCACTCCTCTGTCCATGGGATTTCCCAAGCAAGAACACTGAAGAGGATATCCAGCCATTTCCTTCTCCAGGGGATCTTCCTGACCCAGGGGTTGAACCCGGGTCTCCTGCACTGCAGGCAGATTCTTTACCAAGTGAGCCACTAATGTGTATACTCATCTAAAAACTGGAAAAAAATATTGAAAGAAATTAATCATAATATTATTCCAAAATAAACAGTATCATGATATCTTCTCATATTTTAGACACATTTAATAATGTCTGTCTTACTACATGTATGATTTGCAAACTGATTTTTTTCATTTTATATTATATTGAAAAGCAGTTCTTGGATTTTAACTATTATCTAAACAATGGTTTCATATACCTGAATGTTCCATTACTTATTTGTAAAGGTATTTTTTTTTTTAATTTGGGCCCTTAATGAAAAAATTGACTACAACATACAACACTCTCAATATATGTCAATTTGAACATAAAGAAAGCAATTAAATGCACACATAGCAATAGTACTGGAGTGGATTGCCATTTCCTTCTCCAGGGGATCTTCCCGACAGGTCTCCCCTATTGTAGACAGACGCTTTACCGTCTAAGCCACCAGGGAAGTCCCATATACATGCAATACATATATAAACATGTATGAACTTTGGACTGATGGAATTGATCTGGTTCTCTGGTGATAACTGC
This sequence comes from Aepyceros melampus, assembly GCA_006408695.1. Lineage (NCBI taxonomy): Eukaryota > Metazoa > Chordata > Mammalia > Artiodactyla > Bovidae > Aepyceros > Aepyceros melampus. The sequence continues at coordinate 178,915 of SJXQ01006515.1, forward strand.
TAAATCTTTTTCATAAAAATTAATAAATTTATCAGTCAATTGTAGTTCTTGTGGGTGTCTCTGTTCTGATTCTGGGCTGGGTCCTCACATTTTTTGTTCCAACTTCCAGTCATCTACTATGTGATTCCTGCATGCCTCACTGGTAACAATAGCAGTAAAATAAATTTGCAGAGGATAACTTTCTAAGTTTATAAATGTTTAAAGATAATTTTGTAGTAAAATAGTTGTTATAAACAATATTTTTATTTTTAAAACTCAGCTCTTTCTATTTCTGCTCACTACTGAACACCTCTGAGAGGTTCAAAGTTTCAGGATGTGTAGTGCAGGTGACTGGAGTTTTATCTCCCCATGCAACCTCCTGTATTGTAAACAACTATAGCTGGTGTCATTTGGAAAGACTTTTTCTTCCTTTTTTTAATTAATTTTTATTGGAGTATAGTTGCTTTACAATTTTGTGTTAGCTTCTACTGTATAGCAAAATGAATCGACCATGTACATACCTATATCCATCCCTTTTGGACTTCCTTCCCATTCAGATCACCAGAGTGCATTAAGTAGTGTTCCCTGTGTTACACAGCTAGGTTCTCATTAGTTATCTGTTTTATACATAATATCAAGAGTGTATTATGTGCATACTCAGTCTTCCAATTCCTTCTACCTCCTTTCTTCCTTGGTATCCATACACTTGTTCTCTAACTCTGTATCCCATTTCTGCTTTGCAAATAGGACATCTAGAGCATTTTCCTAGATTGAACATATATGTGTTTATCTATGATATTTGTGGAAGAACCTTCTTTCAAATCTTGGAAATCCAGGAGTTACAGTCTGTATTGCATCACCAGCATCCTTTCCAGTGACTACAATGATTCTGTAAAAGAGTTCAGATGTCACTTATGGGTTTGTGTTTGAACTCTTTAACATTGTGAACGTACAAATTAATTTACCTTGTAGTGCTCACCAAAAATATTACTAAATGTATTCCCCAGACTACTATATAAGTATTCCCACCATTATCCAGAATCAGAAGAGTCACATATGAATTGAGCAGCAGTTAGTCTTTGAGATATTTAGTTCTCTCTGAAAGGATAACAGGGCTTCACTGGTAGCTCAGATGGTAAAGAATCTGCCTGCAGTGCAGGAGACCTGGGCTAGATCCCTGGGCTGGGAAGATTCCTGGGAGGAAGGGATGGCAACCCACTCAAGTATTCCTGCCAGGAGAATCTTCATGAACAGAGGAGCCTGGAGCCATGGGGTTGCAAAGGATAACAAACTTTTTTATAGTTTTAGGAAAAGGATAAAAAATTTTTTTATAGTTTTAGCCTGCAGTCAGCTATGGCTATTAGGGAATATCGAGTTCTTAAAGGATGGATAAAATGATATATATCAGAAAGGGAAAATACTGTATAAATTTTTCTTGCTGATTTTGTATTTTTGGTTTGGAGCTTCATTGTCTGCCTGGTCTTACTATAAGTAATTATCTGAAACTATAGCATATTCTTTCAAAGTCTGTCCAGAGTCTGCAGTAAGGAGGCTAGTTAGTCTGAGACACATGAGCACCCTAATAAGGCTCATAATTTGATATCCCTTCAAACAAAATATTGTCAAACTACAATTCAATATTTTTTTAAAATCAGGGAGATGCTGAGATCTATTAACAGGGAGAAGGGAAAACAAAGAATTGCAGATGGTCATATCATGCTGCCTTAAGGAATTCATATCCAAACTCCAAGTTACAAACATACATGTATTTTCCACTTTGCAGAAGACTAGACAGTTATCTCCTAAGTCAAGTGTTTCACATGACAAGGAGGATCAGGGAAGTAGTCTATCTTCCAATTATTTATAGAACTTTCCCAGAAGACAATTTTAGGAAACACAGCCTTCTTCATCCTTTTACATTTCTGGAGATGTTGCAGGTGTTTAACCATCTAGGCTAGGATATTGAGCAGTTCTCCTTAAAACAGTTCTGATATTTTCAGTTTTATCATAGTTGTGTAATTTTGAGACAATTATTACCTCTATGTATCATAAGCATCATAGACTTGATACATTTTTTAATGTCTTTACTTCATCTAAAAATAAATGGGCAAGTCTCATTAGAGACTGAGGAGATATATAAGTAGGACAATTCTAAACAGAAGGGGAAATAAAGCTTCTTATACTCATCAGAGGGTTTCCGTTTCTCCCTCCTTCCCTTATTCATTCCCTCCCTCGTTTCTCTTTCAGCAATCTTCCTTTTTTTCCTTACACAAAATCAAAATTTCTTTTTCTGGCTTCATTTCCACATGTTAATTCTTTCAGCTAGAATTTGTTACAGCTTTACCTATTCCCCTGAAACCTATGTTTTGATGCCACATCTTCTAAATAATACCCATGCATATGATGAATGATGACACAATGTGATACAGATGGATTTCTTGGTAATTTGTATTATTGAATTAATTAACATAAATTTAAACTAGGCCAATAATGTTTGTTTTTTTTCCCTCCCAATAGGTAGACCATTTCAAAGCCCCTAAATAAGGTCAGGTAGGAAACTTACAAATACTCTAGTAATTATTTATTTAGGTAATGAATCTAAACACCTGCTCAAACATCTCTATTTAAATCCAGGTAGATTAGGATTCAGAATCACCTACGAACATCATTTACTGACTGCTCTGGGAAGGACATGAAGACACTTTAAGTCTCAATCTCCTCACCATAAAATGGAGATATTAATAGTATCTATTAATATAATTCAAACATGAGCTTGAGAGTCAAGTGAGAAACATGAACACAAAGTACTTAGTACAGAGTGTGGGAAATAGAGGAGTGTAATAATATTATCTGCTATTATTGATATTATTTATCCAAGTAATCATCAAAATCCTCCTGGTTTACTGGCTTAATTTTATATAGTCCGTGTTCAGACATTACAGAATACATAAGTAGCAGAGTCCATATATTATATTTAAAGTATATTTATACCCTGGGGTCTAATAAACTCATACAGCTATGAATTATACTTTTCAATGTGTTCAGTAGTATATAATTCTAAAATACCATATTATCAATGTACTTTTCAGCTGTCCCTTTTTTATTTTGTAGATTTTTAAACAGCAACCTGGTAGAACGAAAAGCAATTCTAGTGGCAATTTTCTTAATTTTTTTTTTACTTGAATATCCAATATGATAAATGTGGGGATGACTGTCTTATTGACTGAGTAAGTGAAACTAAAATCATCATCGAAACAAACAGAGGTTGACGATCCTTGCCATCACTTTAGATGACATAACTGTTAAAGACCAGTTCTTTGAGGGTATGTTTGCTCTTGAGTCCTACTGACATCAGTGAAGATGCCTTCATTATCTGGTTGCCCTGACTAGATGTTCATGCACTGAAACTTGGAAAATGCCAATAAACAGCAACAATTTGATGATTTTAATGTCTGTGCTCTTTCAAAACTCAGATTGTTTTTCTAAATGACCAAAGGCAGTAATACCAGACAGGCTGTCTGATTATTTGGTTTAAAAATCAAACTGAACTCTTAAGTCCAGTTATCATCTTTTTGACAGATTTTGAAACAGACCACAGAGCTATACTACAAACTGTCAAAAAAACAAACAAACAAAAAAGTTGTGTTTCAATTCTATAGCTTCCCCAAGGCCTGGTTAACATTTGGTATTCTTAACTCACTTATTGAATTTTCACTCAAGTAGTTGATGTTTTCAAGAATTGTCAAGCTATTCCATTAGAAAGAAAAACTTGTTTGTAGAATGTAAATGTGTCTCAACCAGAATTATGTCAGTTCACTAATTTTCACCTCTCACATTAATATATATGAATATAATATAATATTTGAATATAATTGTGACTTGGCTCAGAATAATCCATTTCTGGAGAGTTCTTGGTACAATTGAGTACAGATAAATGAAAGACAAGGTTTAATTTTATGTTAAATTTAAATATTTTGTTTCAAATGAAAATATGTATGCTAAAAATTGTCTTACATCCTATATAAATAAGGTGTCATTTTTCTAAACAGAGGAACCTTTTAGAACACAATTTTTTCTTAAAAAGTGAGTGACAGTTGCAATTTTGTTTTACACGTTCTTGACATATTTCATTTCCATTGCATTATTTATAGTTTCTTATATTCAGTTCAAAATGGAAGCATTATGGAACTACCAATTATTAATGGCCTTATCCTTGGGTCAGGAAGATTCCCTGGAGAAGGGCATGGCAACCCTCCCCAGTATTCTTGCCTAGAGAATTCTGTGGTCAGAGGAGCCTGGTGGGATATAGTCCATGGGGTCACAAATAGTCAGATACAACTGAGAGACTAACAATTCACACTTCACTTCACTTAGAAATTCAAGTAATTTATAGTTTGTGAATAATCTAGATATAAACAAAAGACAAGCCACACTTCCATGTATGTGGCTAAGCATTTGATTAAAATTTTGAAATGCATTTTAGAGACTGAATGGCATATTATTCCCATTTTACAGATATGAAGAAACTGCACATCAGAAGGTAACTATCCTATACTTGTTTTACTTGTGCCTATAGCATTATAGCCACACTTATCCTGATCCCAATCCTGTATGGTCTTCATGCACTCATGCTACCAGCATGCAATCATTTATTAATCCTCCAGGGTAGGAGAAAATAGGATGACATATTCAAAAGGCTGAAGGAAAAAAGGGTTAACTAAGAATGTATTAACAAGGCTGCCATTCAGAAATGAAGGAGAGATATCAACTTTCCCAGACAAACAAAGCTGAAGGAGTTCATCCCCACTAGATCCATATTAATAGAAATGCTGAAAGTAATTCACCAAGCTGCAAAGAAATGAAGCTAGTTAGTACCATAAAGGCTTATGAAAATATAAAACATATTGATAAAGGTTAGGTATGTAGTCTCATTCAGAATAATCTCTCATTTTAATACAGTGGTATGTTGTTTAACTCTAATATAAATCTTAAAGGATAAATGTATTAAAGCATAACTATAGCTATAAATAATTTTCTAATGTAAACAATTCTAAAAACATATAAGTTATAATGTCAAAAGCAAAAGAAAACATAGGCAAAGAAGTAAAGGGGTAGAATTTTTGTAGGTGATTTCAGTTATCAGCTTAAGATACCCTATTATTACTGTAAGATGGTTTATGTAAGAATCATGGAAACTACAAAGAAGAAACCTTTAGCAGATTAAAAGAAAAAGAAAAGGGAATCAAAACCATAGCACACAGAAAATCATCAATTTACAAGGGAGGACAACAAAAGAGGAAGAAAGAAACTATAAAATAGCCAGAAAATAATCAAGATGGCATTAGTAAGTCACTATCAATAGTTTGTTACTCTAAATATAAATAGGTTAAACTCTCCTACTGTATGTCTAAAAAATATAGAGTAGTGAAATGGATTTTTAAAAACAAGGTTCAAGTAACATTGTCTGTAAGAGAACCACTTGAGACTTAAAGCAAACATAGGCTCAAAGTGAAGGGATGGTAGAAGATATTTAAACAAAAAGATATCAAAACAAAAAGAGCAGGAGTATCTATAGTTATATGACAAAAAAAGGCTTTAGGTCAAAAACTGTAACAAAAGACAAAGTCAATACATAATGATCAAAAGTTAATCCATTCAAAGGTCATAACAATTATAAATATATATGCTCTCAATACAGGAACAACTAAATACTAACAGATGTTAGGAGAAATGGACTATAATACAATAGTAACAGGGGATGTCAATAGTCTACTTATAACAATGAAGAGATTATAGAGACTAAAAAGCAGTAAGAAAACACTAGACTTGAGCTCTACTTTAGTACAAACAGACATGGAAAAAATGTATAGAACATTGTATTCAACAGCAGCAGAAATACATATTCTTCTAAAGTGCACCCAGAACATCATTAAAGATTATGTTAGATCACAAAACAAGTCTTAGAAAATGTAGGAAGATTAATACCATAAAAAGTTATGTATGATGTACACAATGTGGAAAACCTCATATCAATAACAGAGGAAAAACTGGAAAATTCACAAATAGGTAAAAATTAAATAACACCCTCCTGAAAAACCGATGGGTCAAAGAAAAGAATGAAGAGAGAAACTGAAAATCATCTAGAGGCAAATGAAAATGAAAACACAACAAACTAAAACCTACTAAATGAAACACAGCAAAACCGTTCTAAAGGAAGTTTACAGCAATAAACATCCATATTACAAAAAAAAAAAAAAAGCCTCAAGTAAAAAACCTAACTATATATATGAAGGAACCAGGAGGAAAATGGAGAAGGCAATGGCACCCACTCCAGTACTCTTGCCTAGAAAATCCCATGGATGGAGGAGCCTGGTAGGCTGCAGTCCAATGGGGTCACGAAGAGTCGGACACAGCTGAGCGACTTCACTTTCACTTTTCACTTTCATGCATTGGAGAAGGAAATGGCAACCCACTCCAGTGTTCTTGCCTGGAGAATCCCAGGGACGGGGGAGCCTGGTGGGCTGCCGTCTATAGGGTTACACAGAGTCAGACATGACTGAAGCGACAGCAGCAGCAGCAGTAGGCAATGGCACCCACTCCAGTACTCTTGCCTAGAAAATCCCATGGATGGAGGAGCCTGGTAGGCTGCAGTCCAATGGGGTCACGAAGAGTCGGACACAGCTGAGCGACTTCACTTTCACTTTTCACTTTCATGCATTGGAGAAGGAAATGGCAACCCACTCCAGTGTTCTTGCCTGGAGAATCCCAGGGACGGGGGAGCCTGGTGGGCTGCCGTCTATAGGGTTACACAGAGTCAGACATGACTGAAGCGACAGCAGCAGCAGCAGCAGCAAGGGAAAAGAAGAAACTAACACCAACGATTACATAAGGAAGGACATAACAAATATCAGAATAGAAATAAATGAAATAGAGACCAGAAAAACAAAACAGAAAAAAAAAGCTGGCTTTCTGAAGACATTTTTTAAAAACTGAAAACATTTTTTACTAGATTTATTTCATTTCCTATACTAATTCATAAAAATAAAACAATAAAATAAGACATTAAAGAGGAAACACTATAACTGAAAACAAAAATACAAAGGATGATAAGAAAATACTATGAACAAATTAGATAACTTGGAAGAAATGGATGAATTGCTTGAAACTTAAAATCTACCAAGACTGAATCATGAAAAAATAGAAAGCCTGAACAGACCAAAAATGAATGAGATTGAATCAGCAATCACAAACTTTCCAACAAAGAAAACTCTAGGATATAAATGTTTTACTAGTAAATTCTACCAAACATTTAAAGAAGAATTAAGGCCAATTATTCTAAATGTTTTCAAACATTTGAAGAGAAGGAAATAATACCAAATTCATTTTATGAAGCCAGCATTACCAAAGTCAGAAGAAGACACTACAAGAAACTAAAATTACAAGCCAATATCTCTAGTGAATATATTAACAGATGCAAATATCCATAACTAAATACTAGCAAACAGAATTCAACAGCATTACTCAATACTGGTCTTGGCAATTTTTTTTTTTTTGTATATGACAGCAAAAGCACAGGAAGCAAAAAAAGAAAAAGAAAAAACTACTAGGACTACATCAAATTGAAAACCTTCTGCAAAACAAAGAAGATAATAAAATGAAAATACAACCTATGGAATGGGTGAAAATATTTGCAAAAATATATCTGAAAGGGGTTAATATCTGAAATATATATATATGGAAATCATACAACATAAGGCCAAAAGAAACTAAAATAATCCCTTTTTGTAATGGACAAAAGACCTGAATAGACATTTTCCCAAAGAAGACATGTAAAAGACACTAGGTATATCAAAAGGTGTTCAACATCATTACTCATCAGGGAAATGCAAATCAAAACTATTAAAACTATGAGATATCACCTAGCATCCATCAGGATTGCTTTTATCAAAATGACAACAGATAATAAGTACTGGCAAGAATGTTGAATAAAAGAAACCTTTGTATATTGCTAATGGTAATGTAAAATGAAGCAGCCATTATGGAAAATAGTACTGAGATTTCCAAAAGAGTTAAAGTAGAACTACCATATGATCCAGCAATCCTCTTCTAAATATATATCCAAAGAAAACAAAATCAGTATTTTAAAAATGTTTTTGCACTTCCATATTCATTGCAACATAATTCACAATAACCAGATGTGAAATCATAATAGCCATATATGGAAATAACTTAAGTTTTCATTCATGCATAAATAGATTAAGGACTGTGATATATAAATGTACATATATTATATATGTGTGTATATATAAATTTATTTATCACATATTTTATACATATATTCCACTAGAGTATATATACTATTTACTGTTGTTGTTGTTGTTGTTGTTTTGCTTCTTGCCACAAGTTTTAGTTATACTCTCAAAAAGTCATTTAATAGTCTTAGCACATTTACTCCTCTATAGAAATGCAGCTACTGTTTGCTTTCATTCAAAAAAAATTTTTTCAGCCAAGTTTGGAAACATCTATGAGGTATATTTAGGGAGACAGTTACCTATTTTAGTAAGCTATTATCAAAAACAGCATCTACATTTCCAAGATTCCCTGAAAAATCTCTCTCTCTCTGAAGTATATGTTACATTAGGATGTAAGAGGTTTCTATGACTAATTTAGAATGTTCTTTCTTTGTTTTGGCTTCCCTGGTAACCCAGCTGGTAAACAATCTGCCTGCAGTGTAGGAGACCCCGGTTGAGTTCCTGGGTCGGGAAGATCCACTATTTGTTTGTCAAATAGTATTCTAAAAATAAGACAATAAATATTTAAAACATTTCTTTGATTAGTGCTTTGCATCATGTAGCTTTTCGGGGATGTTTAATATCTAAGGATCACAAACTGACATAAACTCTTGTAATGGAAAATTCAAATTAGATACAGTAACACGTACCTTTTCATACTGTTCATGGGGTTCTTAAGGCAAGAATACTGAAGTGGCTTGCCATTCTCTTCTCCAGTTCAGTTCAGTTCAGTCGCGCAGTCGTATCCGACTCTTTGCGACCCCATGAATCGCAGTACGCCAGGCCTCCCTGTCCATCACCAACTCCCGGAGTNGGAGATGGCTGGATGTCATCACTGACTGTATGGACATGAGTCTGAGTGAACTCTGGGAGATGGTGATGGACAGGGAGGCCTGGCATGCTTCGATTCAGGGGTTGCAAACAGAGATGACTGAGTGCTGGAACTGAATTGAACTGATTATTTCTCTCTTTTAATTAGCTTATTTAGACCATTGATATTTAAAATCGCTATTGATATAATTGGATTCATAACTAGCATCTTCATTATTGTTTCCTAGATATTGCCCTTATTTTTATTTCTAGTTTTGCCTTCTTTTTTTGTATCTTCTGGGCTTAATGTGCAATTTATGTGATTCCATTTTCTCTCAGCATACTCTTCATACTTTCATTTTTTACTTTTTTCAGAAATTGTCTTAGTGTTTTCGGTATGCATTTAAAATGAATCTAAGTCAACTCTGAAGTAATACTAATACCATTGCACCAGTCGGAACACCAAAATTCTTAATTCCTCCCTTCCATCTGTTATATCATTGCTCTCAATTCATTTAACATATCAATTAGCTATAATAATAGAATATAGCATTTTTATTATTTTCTTGAACAAACTGTTAATTATTATATCAACTGAACTTATCTAAGAATAAAAAGAATTAAAGTTTTTAACTTATTTTCACTACTTCTCTGATGCTCATCCTTCTTTATATAAATCTGAGTTTCTGACTTACATCATTCTCCTTCTTTCTAAATAACTTCTCTTTTACACATTTTGCAAGGTAGTTCTACAGAGTTGTCTCTGATTTTGAAAGTCTGTCTTTTAATTAATTCAAGTAAGCTACATTCTATGTTATTCTATTAGGGCTACAATGATAATGGATTTGACATGGTTTCTTATCCCAATAGCTTAAATTCTAAGCGGGTTGGTGGGGGGAGAAAAAGTTGACAAATGAACACACAAAAAAATAATAAAATAATTCTAGTTGAGGTATATGTTTAAAGGCTCTCATTATGGTAATGAGAAAAAAGATAACTCGAAAAACAAAGTAAAGTTTCCCTGAAGAGGTGATATACTAGCCGAAGCATAAACTATTAACAATGTGATAACCATGTGAAGAGTATTCTGAATAGGAAAAACTGCATGGTCAAAAGTGCTAGTTTACACTCAAGTAAATGATGGTGATGGTGATGGTGATGATGGTGATGGTATGCAAGTCCAGCATAGTGAGTAAAGAGGACTGAATGGGGAATGATCATATTGGAGAAATAAAGTGTATATATTATATAGGGCTTGGTGGAGCATGATATGGAATTGAATTTTTACTCAGAGTAATGGGAAACCATTAGAGGTTTAAAAGGGACACTGCTATGATCATTTATTGTCAATTATGGCACACAAATCCAAACTTCCAACATAACACCTTTCTCATTCTAACCTAACATTTGTGCTCAGTTTTACAGTTTACCAGGATACCTTTCTGTGCTAAATTATTAGAGGAAAAAATGACTATCTCCTTCAAAAGATATTTTTGAACAAACCAAAATATTTTCATATGTCTTAATTGTAATTTCATTCATTGAAATATACCTTTAAGTAAATACCTTTTAAAATATTTATTGCTATTAAAGTTTTATTGTTTTTTAGCTCTTAAAATGTACAAGTTGAAGAAATTATTTTGTATGTTTTCAAAGATTTTTCTAGGGAAGACTTTTTTTGTATCTGATTTTATCTGAATCCATCTGGAAGTTAGGAGACAGTCTTGGCCCCAGAATGAATTGCTGTGAATACTTGACCAGATAACAAAATCCATGTGTGACTAGCACTTTGAGCCTTCTCTAATTACAGAAAATTCTCAACCTATAGGAACTAGAGTGATTCTCATTTACAGCACTCTTGCAATTGCACCTGTGTAATTATTTATGGCATATAGAGGAGCAGGAGCACAGACTATTACTTGGGCTGTCTAGATCTTAAGTATTGCCACATAAAACTTGAATTTCGGGTTACGTCCTTGGGGTCATTCTAGATATCTGGTTCAGATGCACCATCACTTCCTGGCAAAGAATTAACCACTTCCTTGCAAGTTACCATTTCCTTTACAACCAGGTATTTCTTATCTAATAATAAAAATATATATTATGGCTTCCCAGGTAGCACTAGTGGTAAAAAAATCCACCTGCCAATGCAGGAGACTGCAAGAGACACAAGTTTGATCCCTGGGTTGGGAAGATCACCTGGAGGAGGAAACTAGGCAACCTGTTGTGGTATTTTCTTGCCAGGAAAATTCCATGGACAGAGGAGTCTGATGGGCAACTGTCCATGAGGCTGCAAAGAGTCAGACATGATTGAGCATGATAAAAATATGTATCTAAGTAGATATTGTATATATATTGTATATTATATTGTTTATAAATTTGAAAAGCTTTCTGATACTACATATACAGGTATTTGTTAGATTTTTTTCATAGTTCAATAATTATGTTTGTAGTCATGTTGATAAAATGTTGGTCAGTAGATCCTTGAGTAGTCTGTGTAACTCTCTACTGCAATGCTTTACCTGAATAAAAGGAGTAACATGCAATACATTTAAAAATGTCTGTACATATTCAAGTTATGGTTAGTGCAAGATCATGTGGATCACTTTTTAAAGGAGGACTATAACCTAAGTGTTATTTAACTTGTTAGAAAAGTGGATTATTCACCTAAGCTCAATAGAACTATTAAGATGATTCATCATAAATAGCCTGGATAAGAATCTCATGTTTTTCAAAAAGATATTTGAGAGTTTAATTCCTCCAAAATATGTTTTAAGAAATGAAGGGAAGGGATATGCTGTGATGTGCTAAGTCGCTTCAGTCATGTCTGACTATTTGCAAACTTATGAATGCTAGCCCCTCAGGCTCCTCTGTCCACGAGATTTTCCAGGCAATCTTCCCAACCGAGGGTTGGAACCCTGGTCTCTTACATCTCTTGCATTGGCAGGTGGACTCTTTATCACTAGTGCCACCTGGAAAGCTCTAGAGGAAGGAATGTGTCAATGTTAAAATATACTTAAAACCAATATCTAATATTTCCATTAGATCATAATTTTGCATCAGCTTTTGAAAATACACTCTCAGAAATATTTCATAGTATTCAGTGTTTCAGTGCAAATATTTTTTCAAGTTAGATTCCCTAGTGTTGGGAGAGTGTGTAATTCCCTTGGTTCTGTCTTGCCGCAGCAAAGATTTGAAATGGCAGACCAGTGTTACAGTTCATTTACAGCTCAGTTTTATTCAACAAGCAAAAGATAGTACACCCTCGAGGCATGAGGGTTGGCTGATCCCAAAGGAGAGGCTCAATCTTGGCTTCTCTTTTTATATATTTTGTCTCCTCCCCCTGAGCCTGCCCTATGTAAATTGGCTAGCCAGGAGAGCTATTTGTTTTACCTGAATTTCTCACTCCAATCCTCAGATTTTCTTTTGTTCCACCTTCATGGGCTTTTTCCTTTTTTTGTCTTTTAGCCACCACCATTTTGGACTCCTTTTTCCTATTATAACTACCTAACACTAGAAATCAGACTGAAATTAGCATGTCAGCTGTTTATTAGGAAAGGCTTTAAGGATCCCCTTTTCTGGGAGAAAATTAAGAAGGAAAGATAAGGGATTTTCCTGGGGGTCCAGTGGCTAAGACTCCACTCTCCCAAGGCAGGGGCCTGAATTTGGTCCCTGGAGAGGGAACTAGATCACACATGCCACAACTGGAAGTTCACGTGTTGCAACTAAAGATCCTGCATGCCAGGACTCAGCATAGCCAAATAAATAAAAATAGATATTAAATGTAAATATTATTTTTTTCTAAAGAAAGGTAAGTGGAATTGACTTGATAATGATACTGAGCAGAACCCTGTGGGGTTCCTGGCTCTAAAGCGTTTTGGGTCCCCTATTTTTTGATTACAGGAAACAGGCTTCATTCAGCCCCCTTGTTCCTGAGTTCCAAAGAGTGCATTCAAATAGTTGCTAATTAGGGAAAGGAGGGGAAATAGTAAAAAAAAAAAAAAAAAAACAAGGGAGGAACAATTAAAAAAAAAAATAAAAAGGACCTATAGTTCAGCCTTGGTCTAAGGTCCTGGTTTCCCCTCAAGTGTTATATGTAATAATGACTTTAAGCTATTTTGCAGATACTGAACCCTCATCAGGTGGGAAAAGTTAACAGCAGCTTGCACGTTGGCATGGTCCAGATCTTCATCTCAGGGATCTGAGGCTTTAGTTACCAAGCTCTTCTTAGGTGTTAGCTGATGCTTTTGTCCATTTTTCTTCACAACTGGGCAATAGAGTACGAAGAGATGGCCAAGAGATCACCTGCTCTCTGGTCCCACTATGTAGCAGCAGCTCTACTTCCTCCTGATAATTAGGGGCAACTACCCCTCTTAGATTTCTCTAGTGGCTCAGATAGTAAAGAATCTGTCTGCTGTGCAGGAGACCCGGGTTTGATCCCTGAGTCAGGAAGAACCCCTGGAGAAGGGAATGGCAACCCACTCCAGTGTTCTTGCCTGGAGAACCCATAGACAGAGGAGCTTGGTGGGCTAAAGTCCATGGGTTTGCAAAAAGTTGGAAATAACTGAGTGACTAACACTTTCACTTTTCAACCCTATCAGGATAGTAATTCTTCTTTTATATATCCTGGTCTCTTTCCATATAAAATGGAAAATATTTGAAGGCTTATTCAGAATTACCTCTTTAGAACCAATACTTCTAATCACTGAGGGCCTAGAGTTGTGAACACAAAGAACACAAACTACATAAATGGGCTATAAATGACAGTAAATAGGACCATGTTTCCCACCATTTGATTTCCAGACCTAATTATTTTATCTTTTGGGGTGAAGTTAGAATATATAATGTGTCCTGAAGGAATCTATCTTCAAAATTTAGTATCTGCAAGCTAGTTCCTCTTATGGGCCTTCAAGGAGTCATTTCTTCTGTCTATAAAGACAATTGCTTCTGACTGAATAGGAATCAGTATGACGCTTGACAAGTGGTGATACTGATCTAGATATCTTCAGAAAATATTATGGCAAAAGGCGGTAAAGTCAACATAGGCTTGGATCAACTCTTTCAATGTAGAGCTTTGTCTGTTCCAGGTGACAGGAAATTGTTTCCAATTCTGGCAGCCATGAAGCCAAGCCACCTGTGGGGCAGGGCAGAGCACAGACCACAGACCAGGGGGTCACAGCACCATCTCCTCCCAGGCTTCCCAGATGGTGCAGTAGTAAGAATCCACTTGCCAAGGCAGGAGACACAGAGATGTGGGTTCCATCCCTGGGTCAAGAAGATCTCCTGGAATAGGAAATGGCAACCCATTCCAGTATTCTTGCCTGAAAAATTCCTTGAACAGAGGAGCCTGGCAGGCTACAGTCCATGAAGTCACAAAGATCAACTGTGACTGAGCACACATATCACCTCCTCCCTCCCCTGAGTCTTCTTTTGGACAAGAATGAAAAAGAATGCATTCATTAGATCAGTAGCCACATACCTCATACCTGTAGCCATGTTAATCCACTGTTATTGAGGTTGTTATTTTGCTGAAATTTGTGGTAGTCCACTCTTAATCTCCAGGATTTTACTGTCTTTATAGGATCCATTATTGATGAATCAAAAGGAGACATAACAAGGACCACTATTCTTGCCGTTTATAGATTTTTAAAGGATAATACTTGCTTTCTTCCCATCTCCCATACCTGCTTCAAGTAAGATATTCTTTTAGTTACTGATGTTTTCTGCAGAGTGGGAACATTTTCCTAGGGTTACTTCTGGCTTTGCCCCCTAAGATAGTTTTTATCCATCAGGACAAGGAACAGATGGTTGGATTCCAACAACCTCAAAGTTTTTCCAATCTACTGAGAGACTAGAGAAATGATTATCAGATGGACTTTTGGACTCACTGTATCAGTCAAGATTCAATCATAGAAACAGAAACACTGTAGTTTATATTCAATCATGAATTTATCTTCAGGGTTAGCTATTACATGGTTTTAGGGCTGGTTTAGTACTCTGTTGCTTCTGTAAATAGTTCTATGGCCTGAAGTCAACAGGATATTAGTTGGAAAGGAAAATGAAGAGAAGTAAAGTCGCTCAGTCGTGTCCGACTCTTTGCGACCCTGTGGACTGTAGACTACCAGGCTCCTCTGTCCATGGGATTTTCCAGGCAATAGTACTGGAGTGGATTGCCTTTCCTTCTCCAAGGGAGCTTCCCAACCCAGGGATCAAACCCGGGTCTCCCGCATTGTAGACAGACGCTTTACCACCTGAGCCACCAGGAAAGGAAATAGGGACACAAATATGGTAAAAGCATAGATAGACTAAAGTGCGTGAAGATGAGTTGGAATCCACGAGGGAGATCAGAATTCTTACTGATCACTCATACCTCCAAGAATCCCTCTTCAATCAAGTGAATGACCTGCCTGAGGATCTGGCGTCATTTCTCCAGGAACTAACCTTGCTCAAGGCCTGGGAGTCAGAGAAACAATGGCAGCAAAATCAGCCAGAACTAAGGGAAATGAGAATGGCTACTTCTCCACACCAAGGTCAGCCAGTAATTAGGTGACAGATGTGTAAGCTGCAAATGCACCTGGCGCCTGTACCAATCTTTTGAGCATAGACAGACATGGCTGCTTCTTCACTTATGCTTTCCCAGTTCATACAAGCAAATTTTCTCATGTGGCCTAAACTAACCCAGAAATCCAAGGAAGGGAGTATCTGTAACAGAATCCCAGTGAGTTATGTTGAAACCAATCCACTCCACTCATGGTGAGCTCATCTTGGGCCATGGCTCTATTTTATTTTATTTTATTTTTCATGGCTCTGTTTATTATCTAGTTTCCCTATGCTACCAAAATTCTAACCAGGGTCTATGAAGATGTTTCAGGTTTCCAGGTATAAGTGTCAAGCAAGAGCCTCTTGCAACAGTTCCAAAAACTTATCTATTTCCCTTCCTCCAGTGAACGTTTGAGTAAAGGGCCATAGGTCTGTTTGGAAAAGGACTGAGGGAATCCTTAAAATACACACCTGCTATAGAGATACAGGGCCTTTTTGTCTTGGGGATTCTTTTTCAGTTCATGGAATCTGGATTAGAAAATAGACCCAAGTCTGGGAACGTGGCAAGATACTGCAGTTTTTAAAATCTGTTTGGTAACCCTCAGCTCATTTTTTTTTCTTCCTTCCTCTCTCCCTTCTTCTATCTCATTTTTCCTTCTTTCTCTCCCTCTGTTCTTTTCCCCCCTTTCTCCCTTTCTTCCTCCATTCCTTCTTTCTTTATGGCTGCACAGATTGAAAAATACCTTGGTTGGCCATGCATCTTGTAAGTCTAGTGGCCTCTTTGGGTCTAGTCACCATCTCCATAGCTCTTTGTAGGTCAAGCCTCTTTAGCTACTATAACCTTGATGCTCATTAAAATGCTTGTGCTTTTCTGCATCACCACTCAGCCTCCATGATTTTAAGGTTCTTGCCAAGAGGCTAAATTCTGTATACTAGTAGATTGTTTCCTTAATATTATTTCCCTTACCCAACTTTTTGTTATGTCCTTCCTTGATCTTATTCCCTGGAGTCTAGTTCTAACAGAACCAACCTCCTGACTGCTGGCATCTTATTTCATTTTGTTGGAGATTTAGATCCTTATTCTCTTAGCAAGCCTAGCAGTTCCATGACCTGGAGTATTGTGACTTAACTCTAGATATTGGTGACTTAACTCTAGAGGGGACATGTCCTGAGGGACACATGTCTTGTCTGGAGAAAAGGACTTTGCTTGTCCTCAAGCAGTGAGTCCTTATTATCAGAAAGTGTCTTACCCCCACTTTTTTTTTTTTTGCAAGTAATTTATTTTCAGAACTCCCGATGCAAACATAATACACTGAATAATGAAGCAAAATTATCTAAGATCATTATAAACAGGGGTCAATCAAGCTTGACTTCAATCAAGATGGATTTTAAAATTTTCTTTGGGGTAGTAAAGAGTATGACCCGACTTAGCAACTGAATAAAAACAAAACAAAAAGGCCATTTCTACACAGTGAATTCCATAGAATTTAAGATTTTCTATGGATGTGAGAGTTGGACTGTGAAGAAGGCTGAGCACCGAAGAATTGATGCTTTTGAACTGTGGTGTTGGAGAAGACTCTTGAGAGTCCCTTGGACTGCAAGGAGATCCAGCCAGTCCATTCTGAAGGAGATCAACCCTGGGATTTCTTTGGAAGGAATGATGCTAAAGCTGAAGCTCCGTACTTTGGCCACCTCATGAGAAGAGTTGACTCATTGGAAAAGACCCTGATGCTGGGAGGGATTGGGGGCAGGAGGAGAAGGGGACGACCGAGGATGAGATGGCTGGATGGCCTCACGGACTCGATGGACGTGAGTCTGAGTGAACTCTGGGAGTTGGTGATGGACAGGGAGGCCTGGCGTGCTGCGATTCATGGGGTCGGAAAGAGTCGGACACGACTGAGCAACTGAACGGAACGGATAGAAGTTCCTATCTCAGTTTCCAGGTCCCATTTTTCCCCATCAGGACTCTAAGCCTGGTGTAGCTGTCTTGTCTCACTTGAGAATTTAACCTCTCTGGGAATTCTTTCTCCACTTCTGACTAAATTATGAGCATGAATTAAGGCTTCTCTGTCTTCCTGATTGTTGTAGTGTTCTGAAGCTAGGCTCTCTTCATCCTTCCTGTAACCAGATGCAGCTCCTCTCATTTGGAAATTGCTGTTTCCGACTCTCCTTCATTGATCAGCCAGTCTGCCTCATGGAGATCAGACGAATCTCACTAGGAGCCCTCTACACTGGGTCACTTACCATGGCCCCTGCCGCTCTTTGACTCGACCTTCATTGACTGCTGCCTGCTCTTCCTTGGTCTCAGTCTCTCCTGTTACATCATTGAAGATTTTGTAGTCTCTGTTTGCGGAATTTCATATTGGTTTCTTTCTTTCTTTCCCAGAAACACCATTAGGCCTGGGCTGAATCATAGACTAGTGTGCATTTCCTTTACTCTGATGTCATCTGCTCCACATTTTGCAGGAAACAAAAAAAAAGTTTCAGTGCCTGTATAGATTTTTCTTATTTTCAAGAAGTCTTTCTCTGGGCAATTCAGAGGGATTGGAGGGAAGGGAGGAACATAAGTTAAAATCACCATTTCAAATTAACAAGTTATAAAGGAGGCCAAATCATACTCAAGTATAGGGATAGGATAAACAGTATTATTAATATACTTCATGTGTTTTCTTTATTCTAAGCCACATTCCTTTTGTGATTTGAGTGAGGACTATTCATTCTCTTCTCATTTTTTCTGTAGTATTAGGATGTATTTCTTCTATTCTTCAGAGTATAAAATTTACTTATTTCGTATTTTAAATGGTGGTTTGAAAAATTATTTAAATAGTAACTACTATGTAAAAAATATTTATTTATCAAGAAATTGAGAGAATGTGGTGGAGATGGAGTAGTTGTATACAAATAAGCTCTAAAAATGAAAAAAAAATTGCAAAATGTGATAGAAAACTTTCAATGCTTGGTGGAAAATATCAGCTAAACAGTTGCAATATTTGAATGTAGTGACTAAAGAGCAGAACATGGAGAGCAGGGATGTGATGGGATGCAGGACTGCAGGTTTTCTTGTTATACCTGCAAAAAGAAACTATCTCCTCCCATATCAATAAACAAGAAATGTCACAGCCACCGTCGATCTCTGGCCTCCAAATGTGAATGAGAGCTCCCAAAACTGTGATCCAATAGATGCTGCCACCTCCCATGGTGATTGCTGAGGAGTTGGGGGAATTCAAGAAGCAGCCATCTGCCACTCTTTAAGGTGAACAAGAAAACAGTATTTGGCCCCAGATAGCTGAGGTGCATATGAAAGTAATGAAATCAGTGAGCCCAGAGGAGGCTTGCATCTTCCCATAAACTGAATGCTAAATTCCTTAACTTGATACCTGATCTTTAATGTTCAGATTGAAACTTCTGTATAGCCTGACTTTTCCTCCTGCCTCCTTGGAGCAGTCTATCAGAACTAACTGAGGAGCTGTGTCCTGAGCTGCATGCAGTCCTTATTTTGTCCCCAAAAAACTTAAATCACAACTCTCAAAGTTGTGTAAACTTTTTATTCAACACACCTTCAGTATAATTTGTGTTTTAAATGGTGTACATGATATCCTGATAAGATTGAAAATAAAAATAAAATCTTGTAGAATTCTAAGCAGATCAGTCAGAGCCCACCCTTGGAGTCAAGTAGAAAATCAAAATGGTATTTTTGTTTTAGGAGGTTTTTCATAGAGTTCACATCATAGGAATATTAGTTTTCTTTCAGTGGAGGTATTGGTTTATAGTCTCTTTTTGCTTTAAAGAAAGCTGGACTGGCTTTTTGGGATGTAAACATGTTCAGTGGCACTAAGGTTTAAAAGTGGGACAGCCTCCCTGACCCAGTGGCATGAAAATCATTACAGAATTCATAGTTCTTCTATTTCCACAATGTGCCAAAAGTCTGTTAGCACACTGAGTGAAACCACCCACCCTGGCCAGGCACCATAGTAACCATCTGCATGAATTGTTTTATGACAGGAGGTCCCGGTAATAATGGAACTAATAAGCCATCACCAACCAGAAGAGTTCAGGAAAGGTCAAAAGGAGACACCACATGTCCGACCACCTCCCAGAATCCTTCTCTCTGGCATCCATCTTGGCTAAATGAGGTGTGCACCACCAGGAAGGACTCTGAGTCAGAACGATTGGCTAAAGACAATCCCATCAACCACAAAACCTGAGACTGCAAGCCGCATGGCAGAGCTGTTCTCCTGGGTTCCCTTACCCTACTGCTCTCCGCCCTTTCCAATAAAATCTCTTGCTTTGTCAGCACTTGTGTCTCCTCAGACAATTCATTCCCAAGGTTAGCCAAGAGCCCAGTTTCAGGCCCAGGAAGTGGTCTCCCTCCCTGCAACAAGTCCACATCCCAGCATTTTGTTCATAGGAGAACTGATGCTATTCCTGAGAACTGGGCTCCTTGTTTCCCTTCATCACAAGGATAAAGAGTCCAGACTTTAATCACTCCATTGTATGCTCCCTTAGATATAAAACGGTGGAAAAATTTGCAGCCATAGTTCACTTAAAACAGTTTCAAGTCACGTGAAGTAATGGGGGTCTGGAATTCTAGGTGGGCATGAAGACAAACCCTTGCTACTATGCAGTAAAACAACCAGACATTTTTGGAGGAACAGGACTGAGTCTGGACCCAGGAGGACATCAATAAGAAGCCCTTCTCATACGTATAGAAATCTAGGAGACCATTTGAGGGCAACACAAGTTCTAGTAATTGGAGGATCCTCTCAAAATTCCATGGCCTTACTTTGATTTTGACACCTGCATTGTGCCATTCCTGATGATTCCATTCAGGATCTGTATCATCAGGATGGGGCACGAGCCCCAGTACAACTCTTCTGGATTAAAAAAAAAAAAAAAGAAGAAGAAGCCAGGTGAAAAAAATAAAATAAAATCACTGGTCTTGGTAATATAAGAAATGTTACCAAAAAAAGCCTTAAATGTGAATGACAGATACCATCAATTAAAACATTTAGGTTAAAATTTTACATGCCAAATTTATGTATGAAAAGTGAAAGTGTTAATCTACCAGTCATGTACAGCTTTTTGTGACCCCATGGACTGTAGCCCACCAGGCTCCTCTGTCCATGGGATTCTCCAAGCAAGAACACTGGAATGGGCTGCCATTTCCTCCTCCAGGGGATCCCTCTGACCCAGGGATGGAACATGGGTCTCCTGCATTGCAGGCAGATTCTTTGCAGACTGAGCCACCAGGGAAGCCAACTTTAGTTAGTGTAGTAGTATCAAATCTTGTTTTAATCACATAAATGTATGTGTACAGTGTTTAATTCAATCTAGGGCATCTATTTTAATTATTGTGACAAAAGTTTCAAGCAAAACTATGTAATGAAAGTGCAAATGAGGAGCTCTTCCTTCAGTGTCTCTAACTCTATGATTATTTGAAGATGTGCTAGTCAATTTTGCTCTAGACTCTAAAGACCAGTATTTGCAAACTCTATGTAAATTTAATTAAGTGACCATATAAAAGACATTATCAGTATCTCTCAAATTATAAAATCATTTTTGAACAATAATGAAGGACCACACTATTTTATGCTTTTTTTTCCTCAATTTTTATTTAGAAAGTTCAGTGAAACAACGTGGTATCACAGCTTAGTAATATTTTAATCTCATTATAATTTATCAATAAAAAATCTAGCAATTTTTGATTTTAAACAATGAAATTTATAAAAATAATTTTACATTTATAAAATGAATCATTATTTCACAAAAAGTATTCTTTATTACCTGAAAAAAAGTGTTACATAAGTGTTTTTGTGTTATATAAAAGTAATAACTTCCCTTATCAATATATTGAAGATATGCTGAAAACCTCAGTTCCTCTTTGTCCAGTGTTTTTGGCAGTTAAGTATACAAAAATATTATATTACACATTCCCTGACCATGGTTATTAAAACAAATTTGCTAGCAATAATTTCTAAAACATGACTGTCTTAGTAAATAGATGCAGATAAGTTAGAAGAGTCACTAAAAATGAATTATATGTTTTATATTTTAAACGTTTTTTTTTTTTTAGTATCTTCTAAGAGCACAACAGAAAACTACAAGATGTATTTCCATCTTAAAAAATCAAAAGCATTCTTATTCGTGAACTAGAGACACTAGCATAAATCTTTTTAAAAATGAGTTAAATTTTTTTTCTGTTCTCTCTCTCAAAGATATATTTTACAGTTTCCAGGTACCAGCTGTTAAAGGGATTTTATTGATTCTATTAAATCAATGCTAGCTTCTAAGTAATCATTTTTCCATTTTAAGAGTTAAGAAGTTACAGTTACCAAAAGCTTTTTATTTGCAGAGTAAGTGGGGGCTATGAAATCATAATCTTAGAAATTTTGAAAAGTTCTGTGAAAATCATTTAATCCAGTCTCTTGCAGCTTGGGGAACCCTTTTTATATCATTAATAATTACTAAACCAGTTTTTCTCTGCTTCAGCAAATACAGTATGTGTGTATTTATTTGATAGAGAGAGAGAGAGAGATCATTGTTTTTTGAGGCAGACTGTTAATTGTTTTAAAATAAGCTCCAGCTTTAGATAATATGAAATAATTTGGGGCTCCAAAGAACTATATTCCTCAGTCCACTGGATTTTTTAAAATATGCTGTCATCATGATCTACCTGCTATACATTTTATTTTCTTTGTTTGAAAGTTTTTAGAATCTTTTTATTTTAAGAAGAAGACTCATTAAAGTTAGAAGATTCGTTAAAGGTACGAAAGTGGTTTCTTATTCATGTGCAACAAATTTACATTCATTTATATGTAAATATGTGTTAACAGGTAACACAATGGATAATATCCAATTATCACTCAATTGCATTCATTTAAAAACCACAGTAAGAAGCTCACATTTTCATACCAAAGATTTATTCTCCTTAAAGTCCATCAAACCTGGGCTAGAGTGCGGCTTTCCTCCTCTTTAGGTTTAATGATCTTTGGTTATGTCATTTAAATCCTAAGATAATTATACCTTTTTTACAGGAGGGCTAAATGAGGCAACATGTGTGTGATAGATGGCTAATTTGTCTCCTGATACCAGAATCCCAGAGATGGACAGCTTTGTCAGCACTAGGCTTTCTGCCTAAAGACTACACTCCAGTGTCCCTGAGAACCAGATGTGGGCATGTGCTAAGTTCTAGTCAAAGAATGACCACTTCTAGATTTGTTTTCTGAGAAAAATAAATGCCTGTCTTGCTTGAGCCTCTTTTTAAGGGTTTCTTTAATACAATTTAGCCTGTATCCTAACTGATAAAGCTAACATTTTACTTTAACATACATCTTCAAATATAGGCAGATTTCAAGGAATACCCAGTCATCTTTGGAATGCCTATTTATAATTTGCTAATCTTTTATAGGCATATTTAACTAGGGGCCAAAAAGATGCTTGTAAGTGATTCTTCAAAGAAATATACCCTATTCTACAGCAACTGCTTTAATTTTTGAATCTGCAAGTTTAAAATTTATTTTAAAAAAAGAACTTGGCTCATTTAATATTAATCTGGGATTTCTGATCTACTCTTCTCAAAGAAGAACACTTAGTTCTTCATCACATCACCATAAAGCAATTATTTACAGATTTAAATTAATAATAAGGCAACACATGAAAGCAGTACATGAGATTCAACTGGTTCAGGCACAGTACAGGTTTATACTATACAAACGCACTGAAACTCAGTGATACATTGGTTGCATCTAAAGGTTTTAAACAATAGCAACAACAAACAAAATGAACATACAAACAAGAAAACAGGATACCGTTTTATAACAGCACCATGAAGAAGCCTTGGCCAAGAGTCTGCCAAAAGTGCTATCCTGAGATATTTTAAGACCAACAAACTTTTCACATTTGTGCAGTGCCGTTCAGTAGTAAACATACTCTCACAATTGCTTTTGTTTGGAAAGAGACTGGTGTGAAATGACTGAAGCTTGATTTGCAGCTATTTTGTATGGTTCTTGTCCAGAGCCTTGAGGTGGGGAAGGAAGTGGGGTTTCAGGAGTTGCTAAAAAAGAAACAGAATTGTATGTGATGCTGGCAGTCACCCTGGCTCATCTCATTAAGTTTTGCATGACACCAATATGCATTACTTTATTTTGTATATGTTTTTAAAAGATCATATATGAAGTAGTGATTATAATACATAATCAGGTCATTGACATACTACTGGAGATGTACTCCCCTATTAGCATTAAACTAAATCATACTTTAAAATGTTGATAGTCACTTTAAGATATCATCTGCTTTTATATAATAGCATTTATGGGCATTCGATTCTGTCATAAACTCAGCAGAAAAAAATTTTTAATGAAAAGAATTAACAGCAAACTATTTTTTTTCCAAGTCTCACAATACAAATTTTACAATACTTGCAATCAAAAAAGCACATAAAATAAAACATATTTGGTTTAGATTTCACTAACTCAAACATTGTTTTTTAGTCGCTTAGATGTGTCTGACTCTTTGTGACCCCAAGGACTATAGTTCACCAAGTTCCTCTGTCCATGGGGATTGTCCAGGCAAGGATACTGGAGTGGGTTGCCATTTCCTTTTCCAGGGGAATCCTCCCAACCCAGGCACTGAACTATGTCTCCTGCATTGGCAGGCAGATTCTTTACTGTTTGAGCCACCAGGAAAGCCAACTCAAATATTAGATGACATTAACAAAAATAATAATAAGGTAAGGTAGGGTAACTCTTCAAGTGCTTTAAATCTATGTTGTTGTTGTTTAGTCATTAAGTCACGTTTGACTCTTGTGAGATCCTTCCTGGACTGTAGGCCGCCAGCTTCTCTTTTCAAGGCATTTCCCAGGCAAGCACACTGGAGTGGGTTGCCATTTCCTTCTCCAGGGGATCTTCCTGATCCAAGTGGGTTCTTTACTATGGAGCCACAAGGGAAGCTCTTGTTGTAGTTAAAAGCATCTGAAAAATACTGACTTTGTCACTTCAAAATTATTGTTACAATGACGCTTGGCTGTTCCTCACCCATCAATGCAAAGAACACTGAGTAATTTAAAAAATCAGTTATAGTTTGAATATTTCATTGTCTATGATAGTATTTCTATTGGCAAATTTTAACCATATTATAAAATAATCCAGGAGCCATTCTACAATTTTTAAAACTTGAAATATTTTAGCATTCACATTTATTATTAACCCATGCATTTAACAGAATAAACAGAAAATGTTTGATGATCAGACTGAGACAGTATTGATTTAATGACTTTATCGATTATTTTTCTGGAATAGTTTTCAAAAATACAAAAAAGAACAGCCCCTTTTTGCCTAGTTTTCTTTAATATATTAACTTTATTTTATTACATGGGAATTAGCAATGACTTAAAAACAATATTTTTGATACAATTCAAGTGACAAAAGAATTACTAAATTTGCCTCAAAAATTATTTCTGGATATTTAGGATGGATCTAATACTGCAGTAGTCTGCTGTAAAAGACCAAGAAAATATGCATAAACTTTAATTTTTATGTGTGCTTGAGTTTAATGCTTTCCTTTGTGTCAAATATAAACTGTTTCAAATGACCATAAGCAAAGCAAAGTTTTCCTTTACAAGTGAAACTCTTAAATAGTATGCTGGAAGAGGGAAAATAAAAATGAAAAGTGTGATGATGTGATTCTAAAAAGATTAGGGTCAGCAAGTATGCTTTTAAAATACTAGAAAACTAGCATTTAAAAAGTAAAGGATTTAACCACCAGCAAAATTGTTAAACTTTCTTGCAAGTTGTTACCTACAATGTTCAATGTTTTGTTAATGAGTTTTATTTTCCAAGTTTATGAATAACTGATCTCAAGAGAAACAACCTCATAGACTCTTTGGTATGGTATTGGGTTTGCCTCTCTCTGTTCTTGACTGTTAATTAAATGAACATGGTATCTTTGCAAGATAGTCCCAGTATGGAAGTTCCTCAACAAATAAAAACTAGAACTACCATAGTATCCAGCAATTCCACTTCTGAGTATATATTTGAAGAAAACAAAAACACTAATTTGGAAAGATACATGCACCTCAATATTCCTACCAGCTTTATTAACAATAGCCAAGATATGGAAGACACACAAATATCCATCAACAGATGAATGGATAAAAAAGATGTGATACACACACACACACACACACACACACACACACACATGAATATCACTCAGCAAAGAATGCAATTTTGCCACTTGAAATAGCATGGCTGGACCTGCAGAATATTACCCTTAGTGAAATAAGTTAAACAGAGAGACAAATACTATATATTTTCATTTATATGTTAAATTCAAATAATAAAACAAATAAATATAACAAAGCAGAAACAGACTCATGGAAACAGAGAACAAACCAGTTGATATCAGTGAGACGAGGGGGAGAGGGAGAGAAAGCCATGAGAAGGAGAATGAGAGGCACAAACTATATGATAGAAAATAAATAAGATATAGGATGTAATTTACAATATAGGGAATATAAGCAATATTTTATAATAACTTTAAATGAAATATAACCTCTAAATCTGAATCATTATGTTATATACCTGAAACCAAAATACTACTGTAAATCAACTGTACTTCAAGGAAAGAAAGGATGGTGCCAAGTTAATGTCTTTAAATTACATGGGGACCCACAGATTAAATGTACTATACTGTACATTTGTATTTTTTCTAACAATTTCATTTCTGCTTCTGTCATACACTCAAAGAACTTTGTGTTACAGACACTATTTACACATATATCTATTGCATCTGAAGGACAGCAGTGATAGCAGGCATTTTTGTGGTTTCTACTCTCCCTACCACTAGGGAGCAGTTAGATGGTACTCACTAAATTATGGCACATTGCATTGAACTTTGGGATAAAACAACACTGCAGCTAGTTACTAAGGGCTCTCGTAGATTCCTCAGACAATACAGGTATGCATACTGATATCACAGTAACTTAAGGAATCTGTGACATAGCTGGTTTAGTGTTTAGAGCCAGTAGATCAAAACTCAATTTAAATTAGTATAAATTCAGGAGCAATTAATTCTTGATAGTTTGTCTAGCCAAGATTTTTTAAATCTGAGTTGACTTGTAAAAATGTAATGTGTTAAATCTGCAATAATATCAGATTATCTACTATCAATCCCTTCAGTTCAGTTCAGTTCAGTTGCTCAGTCATGTCTGACTCTTTGTGACCCCATGAATCTCAGCACGCCAGGCCTCCCTGTCCATCACCAACTCCCAGAGTTCACCCAAACTCATGTGCATCGAGTCGGTGATGCCATCCAGCCATCTTATCCTCTGTTGTCCCCTTCTCCTCCTGCCCACAATCCCTCCCAGCACCAGGGTCTTTTCCAATGAGTCAACTCTTCGAATGAGGTGGCCAAAGTACTGGAGTTTCAGCCTCAGCATCAGTCATCCCTAGCATATATATATAATGATTTTTGCTCCAAAGAACTAAAGGAAACCTAAACAACTCATACTTTGCCCAATTATGATACA
Source organism: Aepyceros melampus (assembly GCA_006408695.1). Classification (NCBI taxonomy): domain Eukaryota; kingdom Metazoa; phylum Chordata; class Mammalia; order Artiodactyla; family Bovidae; genus Aepyceros; species Aepyceros melampus. Next base: position 206,062 of record SJXQ01006515.1, read on the forward strand.
CATGAATTCCACTCATCACTGCTTAAATAGCACTAGTCTTTCAAAAACCTGGTTCACATTTCAGTTAGTATGTTAACTCAAATTAATGGTGAGTGTTGCATAAACTCACAAACTTGACTGTATTGCAAACTTTACAAATCACAGCTAACTTTTTTAGTCTACAAATAATTACCTAAATAATAGATGTGCATTGTGATCAGTAACCAATCACATCACATCCTTCAGTCTGTTCATGACTGTGATTGGTCAACGAACATATTTCCTTCAGTTCACACACTGACAACAAAGTGTGTAGTTGTGTCGCCTCCTATTTCCCTCCCAGTGATAAATTCACATGACATTTTGCAAACATGGACAACTGGAAGAGAATTGCCGGAAGGGGAGAGTGGGCAGTGAAGAAACAAAAAATGATAATGCTGGAAGTAAAATTCAAATCAAACGGAAATGTAGTTAATAGAAGAAAGCACACACACACAAAAAATTGCTCAAGAAAAAGTGTTTTTTAGTACAATTGTTTCAACATTTTTACACATTTGTAATTATTTAGAAATAAATGCAACAATTTTGTGACCAAAAAAAAAAAAAACCTATATATTAAACCTGATAAAAATAAAAAAGAAAGAAAGAAAGCACTGACCATGGAAATGTTCACATTGTCATTGTTTGAGTCCCTAAAAATACAGCCAAGAGCTTAAGCTGAAGGAAAACTTGTCAACATTAATGAGGAGCCCAATTCTTTGAAAGGATAGAGAGGTCCCAGAGGAAGTGAAACTGACAAAAAACTTGCTATCAAATGGTTTCTGAGAGATATTTCATGACGTTGAAAATACAAAGGATAAAATACTGGAAATCAGACTTCCAAAAGAGTAAATTTCATCATATGTGCTCACTTCCTCTTGTAAGTCCTTAAAAAAGAACATGGCAAGCACTGTCGAAACTACTCTTCATATTTTTTTACAAAAAAATATAACATTCTCAGTTTTTAATATTTTAAATTATGATGTACTAAACATTAAAAGTACTATTTTTAACTTCCCTATACATTTATAACTTATAGTTAAAAGAGTTCTTAATGTTTTGACAAACATGTTTAAGGTTCATAAACAATCTTAATTTTTCTCTTATTAAAATTCCTTTGCATGCTACCAGTTTGTACCTCATTTTTATGGTCTTGCACTACCAGGCAAAGCCAGAACATCCTATATGTTCTTTTCCACTACCAAACCTATGAAGTAGAAAGATTTAGGCACTCATATCTCCATTTTAGGGAGAAAACTCATACATGAGAAGAATAAGTGACTTGCTTCACAATCTCCCACAATCAAATCCTGGAGAAGAAATTATGTCCAATTTTTACAATTTCTGGGAACTAATAGATTCTTTCCCCAAATTTCCATTTTCTCAAGTAATTAAGTTTAAGAAATATTGTGTTTCAAAAGTAGTCCAGATACTTACAGATCTGGTCTGTATGCACGAGTGTTGACATTGAACCCAAAAGTATAGTCTGTCCAGTTAATGGATCTTGAGACAAATGTGGGTGCATTGGATGATGGAGATGGTTAGCCTCAGTGGAAGCACCTACAGAAGATAAAAAGATGCTTGCGTAAGGGATATTTAATCAGGAACAGCAAGTTTACCTTAAAACAAGGGTTTTGATTGACAGCTTAAATATTGCTATTTTTGCAAAGTGGTTTTTGGGAATTCAAAAATAAATTAATAGAGCCACTGCTACATTAAAGACAATGTCAGCTTTCACTGTACACTGGCTAGATTAATGTTGTATCATATTATGTTGTATATTAATAATGGACCTTCCGTGCAGTTTCCTGGAATCATTATGTTTGCTGCCTGTTGTTAAGGCAATTCCAAGAATCACTTACCTCAAGTTTATAGTATTTGGGATCACCCTAATAGCATAAACAACTTTTATTTCAGAAAGATATCATTAGAAACACATTAACCACTAGAAAACTAAAACTAAAATAAAATAAAATAGATTTTACAAGGAAATTTAATCTAGATCAGAACACAAAATAAATGATTTCTTAAGTTATTCCTGACATCTACTGCAGCAAAGAAATCTCATTTTCCCCTTCTCATTGTGTTGTGTCAGTTAATTTATTTCAGGAGCAGAATGTTTATTTTTAAGCTATTTACCCTATGTATTTTCTGTTGTTGTTGTTGTTTTATTTTGCCATTGGTGAGCTTTTAGAAGAGGAGAGACATAGAAAAAATATAATGTACTCCAAGAAGTACCAACAAGAAGAAATATATTTCTATTTACCATATTTGGGAGGATCTGAAAATTGAGGTAAGAGGGATGGGTGGAGTAAAGGTGGTGGAGGTTGAGTATGAATGGGGGGGAGGTTTGAATATGTTCAAGTATTTTTGTTCCCAGCCAACAGGTTTTATAGATTTTCTAAAAGCAAAATAAAAATTGAGTTCATTATATCATGGATAAAAAGTAAACAGGTCAAACTTGCTCTAAAGCACTGTGATATGATGCTAAGAAATAAAATAGAAATTCTTAAATAAACTCACCACCCAGTAACATCTCCTGAAGTAAGTTGTCAATTTTAACCATTCCAAAAAGTTTGACAAACTGTATTTGCTCAATCATTTGCCACGTGATGCTCTGCAGCGTGGGCAGGAGCAGAAGCAGCTCCCCAAATCTGCCCCGGGAGTCATACTGCCGGTCGTTGATGTAGTCCTCCAAACTCAACTGCACTTGGAACCGCATGTTCTTAATCTTCACTGGGTCACTTAGCCCTTTTGCGTCTAGTACAAGAATAAAAAGAGCAACCTAAATATTCTGTCTTACCAGAATGTGAGAGTAAATATTCTAATATTTTAAAAGTTGGTGACTTTTAAACCACTTGGTGGTTTAGCAGTAAAGGATCCACCTGCCAAGGCAGGAGACATGGGTTCGATCCCTGATCTGGGAAGATCCTTGCATGCCACCAGTCAGCTAAGGGTGTGCACCACAGCTGCTGAACCTGTGCTCGAGAGCCTGGGGTCACAACTACTGAGCCCACGTGCTGCAACTAGGAAAGCCTGTGTGTCCTAGAGCCAGCGCCTCAGGAAGAGCAGACAGCACAGTGAGAAGCCTGTGCACCACACCTGGAGAGTAGCCCCCGCTCACTGCAACTAGAGAAAAGTCTGCACAGCAAGGAAGATCCAGTGCAGCCAAAAATAAACAAACAGATAAAATTATTTAAAAATAAAAGGCAGTTTTTCACTGTGATCATTTTTACTGAACCTTTGGAAACAAACCTGGATCAAAAAAGACAATTGCCTTCAAACAAGCATATTCATTATCATCAATCTGAATTTCTTGAAATGGTCGGACCAGCTCATCTAGAACCCGGTTGGCCACACGGCTAATCTCGACTTCACAGCTGTTGCGGTGAATAACATAGTTGTTCCCTACATTAAAAAATAATAATAATTAAACAATCAACCCTCTCACACATGCAGCATTGTCATATTTTGTTTAAACTTTTATAAACCAATATTTTAAATGATTTTCCCTGGAAGAAACATGAATAGTACTTCCTCTCTCAGTAGTGCTGTTAATTATGTTAGGAAAAACTTAAGAACACTTACAGGATCAATAACATTGATAATATGATCACATGCATTTTAACAGCCTCAGTCACTGGTGATAATACTAAAGTACAGACTAATAACAAGCTAATTATTGACAAGAGAGAAACAAGATATAATGATTAGCTTTCCACTATGTCAGTTATCTATTAGTGCCTTACTCATTAATGAGCATGATACAAAACCTAAAGAATCTCTCTTGCTTCTAGTGAAGTAAACTAGCATTCCTTCAATGGTATAGGTGTTTATACATATAACAACTACTGAGACACAATTTTAATGAGCTTAAGTAGACAAGGCTAATTTTTTAAAACTATCAGGTATACTCTTATGAGTTGCCTCATTAAATAGTAAATTCTTTCATCCTGGGCTTCTTTATGAAGAGATGACAAGATCATCTAATCACAAGGCTGACGTCTGCAGCAGAATTCAAGGGAATTCAGAAATTGGATAGAAATCTGGACCACCTAATCTTTAAATATGTTCTACCTTAGAAAGTCTTGGGCTATAATATGACAATATTATAGCTTCTAAAATATTGGAAAATTGGAAGCTTGTTTGAGTGCCTAAAATAACTGCTAAATTTTTATTTTCTGGTTTTATAAAAAGCAGAGTATTCTGAATTCTTTCACCAGGCAAAGACAATCTTCAGTATAATAACACACGCAAAAGTATTTTAAAAAGTTTAGCCCTGCTCCTCATGAAAATTTGAGTTATCTAATTATTTAGGATAAGACTATTTAGAACTATGTGGTAAGATTGTTTTGTTTTCTATGCTCATTATATTCACATTTATAAGGAGAACAGTATTGTAGGAGTGCTAAAATTGTAAGAGAAAATTTAGCGGAATTTAAAGCAGTCATATTATGTGGTTTAGAATCCTGGCTCAACCCCCTTACTTGCTTTGTGACCTCAGACAAACTTACTCTGTCTTCATTTCTTCACCTACAAAACAGGTTGAAAATAATAGTACATATCCTTCAGAGTTATTCTGAGGATTAAATGAGAGAGTGTATATATAGAGAGAGACATGTTAAAGCACTTAAAGGCATATATCTTAAATAGTAAGTCCTCAGTTACTATTAGCTATTGTGATATTATGTTCAATTTATTTCTATTTGGGACAAAATATCTATCTAAAAAATGGAATAAGACAATTTAGTTATCATTTTACACAGCCAGAGGGAGAGAGCGCTTCTAAGCATTAGAGAGATCTCAGCTTTCTTCAACAGGAAACCTAATTTTATAAGGTAAGTAAAGGGGCGTAATTGATGCTCTCTTAACAGGAAACCTAATTTTATAAGGTGAGTAAAGGGGAAGAATTGATGCTTTTGAACTGTGGTGTTGGAGAAGACTCTTGAGAGTCCCTTGGACTGCAAGGAGATCCAACCAGTCCATTCTGAAGGAGATCAACCCTGGGATTTCTTTGGAAGGAATGATGCTAAAACTGAAGCTCCGGTACTTTGGCCACCTGATGTGAAGAGCTGACTCATCTGAAAAGACCATGATGTTGGGAAAGATTGAGGGCATGAGGAGAAGGGGACGACAGAGGATGAGATGGTTGGATGGCATCACCAACTCGATGGACATATATTTGGGAAGACTCTGGGAGGCCTGGCATGCTGCGGTTCTTGGGGTTGCAAAGAATCGGACACAACTGAGCAACTGAACTGAACTGAACTGAAAGGGGTGGGGATCAAAGTACTTCCTTAATGAAGACACAAGCTTTTCCTTTGTGCCTTATCCCACTTGCTGTCATAATTTTACCTGTTTCAGCACTGCTATTTAACTATGAGAATTTTTCAGACATTGTTATAAAATTTTTTTTATTGGGATTTTGTAGCATATCGTAGGCAATGCGATCCTAGGAGATAAAATAATCTTTAGAAGATTAGAAAATGATATATAGTATAATAATTAGGTAGACACTTAAAATGTATGGAATTCCATAAGACAGTGACACAAATCACTAATTCTTTGTCCTGAAATATACATACCTTGATGTTTTGTTTACTGAGCAACATTTCTCTTTTATGTAATGCATACTGAACATCTCTTCTGAACTTCCTTGCAATAAAGGAAAGGAAAAACAGAGCCTCTGACCACCTAAATCCATTGTGAAGTGACAGCACCATTTGACAGTATCTATGAGTGCCTGGTACAGGCTGGAATCAAGATTGCCGGGAGAAATATCAATAACCTCAGATATGCAGATGACACCACCCTTATGGCAGAAAGTGAAGAGAAACTAAAAAGCCTCTTGATGAAAGTGAAAGTGGAGAGTGCAAAAGTTGGCTTAAAGCTCAACATTCAGAAAATGAAGATCATGGCATCTGGTCCCATCACTTCATGGGAAATAGATGGGGAAACAGTGGAAACAGTGTCAGACTTTATTATTTTGGGCTCCAAAATCACTGCAGATGGTGATTGCAGCCATGAAATTAAAAGATGCTTACTCCTTGGAATAAAAGTTATGATCAACCTAGATAGCATATTGAAAAGCAGAGACATTACTTTGCCGACTAAGGTCCATCTAGTCAAGGCTATGGTTTTTCCTGTGGTCATGTATGGATGTGAGAGTTGGACTGTGAAGAAGACTGAGCGCCAAAGAATTGATGCTTTTGAACTGTGGTGTTGGAGAAGACTCTTGAGAGTCCCTTGGACTGCAGGGAGATCCAACCAGTCCATTCTGAAGGAGATCAACCCTGGAATTTCTTTGGAAGGAATGATGCTGAAGCTGAAACTCCAGTACTTTGGCCACCTCATGCTAAGAGTTGACTCATTGGAAAAGACTCTGATGCTGGGAGGGATTGGAGGCAGGAGGAGAAGGGGACGACAGAGGATGAGATGGCTGGATGGCATCACTGACTCGATGGGTGTGAGTCTGAGTGAACTCCATGGAGAAGACTCTTGAGAGTCCCTTGGACTGCAGGGAGATCCAACCAGTCCATTCTGAAGGAGATCAACCCTGGAATTTCTTTGGAAGGAATGATGCTGAAGCTGAAACTCCAGTACTTTGGCCACCTCATGCTAAGAGTTGACTCATTGGAAAAGACTCTGATGCTGGGAGGGATTGGAGGCAGGAGGAGAAGGGGACGACAGAGGATGAGATGGCTGGATGGCATCACTGACTCGATGGGTGTGAGTCTGAGTGAACTCCAGGAGTTGGTGATGGACAGGGAGGCCTGGCGTGCTGTGATTCATGGGGTCGCAAAGAGTTGGACATGACTGAGTGATTGAACTGAACTGAACTGAAGTATCAAGTAAGCATAATTTTTCAAATTAAAATGAAAAAAAAGAAACTTACCCAAAAGCAAAATATCTTTATACATCATGGATCTCTTTGTAGCTCCAAGCAGTAAATGTTCCCCTGCATGAGCTCTCAACAGTGCCACCTTAATGAAAAATTCCAAGTTTAACAATTAATTATAAAACATAATGATGAGAAGATTTATAATATAAGTCTGATTAACTTAGTATTCTTTAAGCCTGGAACATTTTTTTGTTTGTTTTAACAAACTACAATATTCATAGATTCTTACCATTATTAAGCCTTCTATTTTAAGCACATCAATAGAGTTTTACTTTCAAAATTTCTAAAACTAATAAGGCAATAGGATGGCAGCAAGAAAAGAAAAAAAAGAGAATAATTTAGTGTTTGGGAATGAATGATATTCGAGAATAGATCTAACAAACTATAGTTAAAATTCTGGTTTCTCCACCTGTTTAAGCTTGGGTTAGTTAACCAGTGTGTTTGGGACTCATTTGTTTTCATTTATCAAATGGAGATAGTGATGAAAATCTCAAAGTGTAGTCATGAGGACTAAAGGAGAAAAATATGTGTCAAACATGATCTGTTATACATAATTAAACTGAACAAACAAAAGCAAAGGGTTTCCCACGTGGCACTAGTGGTTAAAGAACCCATCTGCCAATGCAGAAGACATAGGAGAGGAGGGTTCAACTCATGGTTCAGGAAGATCCCCTGGAGGAGGGCATGGCAACCCACTCCAGTAATCTTGCCTGGAGAATCCCATGGGCAGAGGAGACTGGTGGGTTACAGTCCATGGGGTTGTACAGAGTCAGACATGACTAAAGTGACTTAGCATACACCCACAAACAAAAGTAAAGCAAAGAGGGGTGATATAGTGAAATGAGTATGTGGGATCTGGGTTCTGACACTTTTTAGACTGAAACTTTAACTCTGCAATAAGCTCTCAGAGGAGTTGGATTGCCTGCTGAACATCACTAGTAGAAAGAATAGGAAGCATTTCAAGTTTAATTCATCAAAATGAATGCTTCTCCAGCATCTTCATCTTCTTAGTTAAAGGTACAGTCATCCAAAATGCTTTTTCACATCAAAACCAAGGGTCCATTTGGATCCCTCTCTAATTGCACAGCACATCCTAGCACTGCTTCTCCATTGCTACCACCTCTGTCCAAACCTTGGTCATTCTTCACCTGGCCTACCAAAATACCTTCCAAAGATCTACTAGGTATAACTGCTTCCTTTCTGGTTCCTCCATCTTAAGTCCTTCTTGACAAAACTTCTAAAATGATATCTTGTACAATATTCATCAATTAATATCACTCCTCTGCTAAAATCTCTTTAACCATTTCTTACTGTCTTTAGAATGAAATCTGAACACCTCAACCATGGCCTCACCTGAGGTGATGGCTCAGTGCTTTGTCCGTCCCCCACTGCCACACCCACTCTGGTTTCTTCTTGCAACATCCTTTGCTCACTTTTCTCTAGACATTTTGCCTGCCCCGCCTCAGAGCCTTGGAATTTGCTCTTCCTGAAGCCAGAATGCCTTTTCCTCTGATCTTGACAAACTTAGCCCCTTGCTACTCAGGTCTCAAGAAAAATCTCTAATTCCCAATTAACTGGATCTGTGACCACTCCACCCGTGACTATTCCCCAACAACTCATCCTATTTCATTTTATAGAACTTATCCCCACCTAGAATTATCTTACTCAGAATGTGGACATTTTTATTGTCTGTCTCTCCCAACAAGAATGCAAGTTTTATGAGAATAGTGATGCAGTCTGTATTTTTCCTGCCATATAGTCACAGTTCTTAAAACTGAGCAGTAGTCCTAATAACTATTTGTGTGACGAATATATTGAGTGAACTTAACTGATTTATGTCTCAGTTTTAGAAATTGTTAAGTGGATATTATAAAACATGCCACAGAGCTCCTGAGACTATTAAATTAAATAATGCAACATATAATGTAACTGAAAACTAATATCCAAATCCCTTATCCATAATAGACTCTGCCAGTCCATGGCTATTAACGGTATACTGTTAATATTAAACAGTTAGTAAATAAAAACTACTATTGACAAGTTACTGGATTTCAATTTCCCAATTTTTAAATCACTGTCTGCATATATGTCAGCAACTTTAAAGAGTGATAATAAAAATATAAAACTGATAAATAACATAAAACTACTTATATGGCTTGGGGTGAGACAAGTAAGTTTTAGCAATTTAGCATTATTCACTGTGAAATAGCCTTCTGAGCCAAGCTATCTTTATGATATGTCCATAACCATGACTCATACCAGGAAGGGAGTTACAGAACATTTTAAGAATGATTTCAGATTTCACAGCATTTTCTTTTTGTAACCAGGTGAAATGCTCTTCTAGAAATATAACTGCTAACTTCCTGTGATCACTTTTATTTTCTGGTGTATAAATATTTTGCTCTTCTTCGGTTTTTGACAATCATACACATTTCCCTTTGATTGCTTCTTAATTTTTGTGTATCAATGATAAAAAGCTATGGTAAGAGGGTATAAAAATAGACACTGGTTATATTACATGCTATTACATACTGTGTTTTATCTGGGGGAATTGGAAATTTTCAAATTATTTACATCTATAGCATATTATATAATACTTAGAAGAGTTAAAATTGAATCTGAAACTAATAATCTAATCATTATAGACATTAGAAAATTAAACTTAATTATTAACTAAAATATCTTAACATAAATATGACAAAGTATGAAATATATATTAGGAAAAGATCACTATATCTGAAATCCATTTTCTGTAGATTTCAGAGCACAATTCTACAGACATTTTTTTTTACTAAATATATAATTTTTATATAGTAATTACCAGAATAAAATTGACAACATGAAAGGCACAATTTTATATGTTAATTGCATAAAAGTGCCTGTAGAGATACCAACACAACCTGTGTGTTTTCTCTCTAGAAGTGGTCTGGTATTTCTGAAAAATTTTCTATGTACTTTTAGTAAACACCAAGACATAATGAGTACCATCTGCCTCTGAGACAAAAGTATTTCAATACTTTGTCTTACAATAGCAGTTACCTGCTATCTGTTTTTCTCCCATCCTTAAATATTTTATTCTATTAATATTATTTTTTAAAATTTTGGTCACACCCCATGGCATGTGGGACCTTAACCAGGTATTGAACCCACAATCCGTGCATTGGAAGGCAGAGTCTTAACCACTGGACCATTGGGGAAGTCCCTATTATAAGCTTTTTAAACTTATCCAGTCAATAAATTTCTAAGACCCTTAAAATAGAAGTATAACAGTCTGCCTCTTAATAAAACAGGGTAAATGAACAAGAAAACCAATTTTCTTTCATAAGACCATTTAACCTTTGTCACAAATAGAAAATATACTACAAGTGTAACTAAAAGAACACACAAACTTAGCAAAGTTAAAAAAACACTTTTTAAAGTTTTGTAATCTCTTATATACTGATCGTCCAGTGGTAACTCACAAAAGGCAGGAATATATTTAGCCCATTCCACCAAGACTAGGAGCTGCTGTTTCATGGATTCACAGACATCACCAATACTGGCAATTTTCTTAACATTTATGTCAGTGCTCGCACCAGGGCTTGAGACTGAGATCTAGCATGAAGAACATTGTATTAATCTGTCATTGAAAATAACCCAAGACCAATATATCTCTTTTTTCTGCCCCTGCAATAAGTAAACACCATTGAAGTGGGCACTCCTTTTATCACACTATCTTGAAATATACCAAACATTTTAAAACTGATAAATCAAATACCTATCAGTTCAAGTTGGACTGAGAACATTCACTGCCACAATCTGGGAGCATTATCTTATTTTTACTGGCCAAATCTGTAAAACAAGTTGCCACAACTTTGGGGGAGTTTTAAATAATTCAAAGTGATTCTACAAAGAGCTGTGGAGTATCCACATTGAACTAATGCTGTGTGATTTTATTTTTAATTAAAGATGATAGTTCCAGTCAGAAAGTCCACCTTTAATTTGTTATAATTTATGAAGGAAAGTTTCCATTGGTAAAGTTTACCAACTGAGGAGAATAGATTTAGATGAGAAGCCAGACTATGTTGCTGCATTCAATGGAAGCCCATTCAAATAAAGTTAAGACACCACCAATCTTTGACTCAGCAACTTGAAAAGCTTAACATATAATGATTAATTTTTAAATGATATATAATTTTGAACTATCTAAGATATAACTAGTGTTCAAACGCCTTTCTGCTGGAAAAAAAATCACTTTCTAAAAGTTATTCTAAGCGTCATTTTTGAACAGGTCTTTCTGTGTGTGTGTACGTGTCTTTCTGCTGTGTATGTGTGTTTCCTCACAGTTCCTTTAAGGCCATTCTCAAAATGCTTTATAGGACCATCAAGTAATCTTCAAGTAATGAGGATGATAATGGTGAAGTTAACCTCATCATATTACCCTTGTGTTATCAAAAACGAAAGTAGTTGCACTGACTCATTTAAGAACCGATTAATAGTTAGCTATTTCATAATTTGCTTTACAAGAGAAAAATATCACTAACATTTCTAATAGGGACACTGCTAAAATAAACTTTCTTCAAAAGGTTTCTTTATTTGATTCTTAAGTGATTTACTTTTATTTATATACAATGGTCACTTACATTTTTAACTTTAGAACTGATGTTCTCATTCGAGAAATTTCAAACAATAAACTTTTTCTTGTATTTTCTGAATTCTGGCTATTCCCTGAAGTACCTGTTTCCAAAGCAGGTGCTAAGGTGAGTTCTTGAATCTAGGCATCATTTTCAAGAAAGAAAACACTAATGATAGTTTTCAACTAAACACTCTAAAAGCTGTGGTAATTGATTTCCAGATTCAACCAATATAACAAGATATTGCCCCAGGGCATTGTGCTAAGTATTAAGTATTTTAAATCAACCTTGTAAACAAACTTTTAACAATCTTAGATCGAAATGTATCTCATTTTTTTTTCCACTCAAAAATGGGGAATTGCCCAGGAAAAGTAAAAATTAAGACAACTAACATTTTCAAAGTGAAACTTGAAGTTGCATTAAGTGGAGTTTATTGTAGTAATAGCACATGTGAATGAACTTAAATCAGTTTTGAATTATTCTTAAGTAAGCATTTGATCCTATTAAATAGGGCAGGATGCTGGCGCAGCAGTACCTGGCGAGATCGGACTTCTGCTTGTGCCAGTGTGTTGATGGAGGGGATGTTGCTGCCGTCAAATGTGCTTCTTCTGGTGCTTATTCTATCACGTTCATTTTGTACAGCTAGGGGAAAAAAATCACAGTATTTATTGGTTGGTTTTCTTCAACATAAGTCAGAATATAGTAAAAAAAAAAAAATTTAGTATAAAAGAAGAGAAGGAATATTTCTGAAAGACCTGGTGGGGGTGCAGAGACAAGTCTGACTAAAGATATTTTTCATTCGGTACCATTTTAAAAGTAGGAAGAGCCAAGCTTGTCACTAGAGCACATAAAATACTGCCTTTTGGGACTCATGATGGTGCGCATGTGACAAAGTGGTAGGTCAGCCAGTTCAGCCACACTGTATTTTCAATAGGTTGGTTTTCCATTGTCTCAAAGTTAATAAAGCCATAAGATATCTAGGGGAAGAGTACCACCTGTGAGACTGACCAGGTTAAAGATAAGAGTGTATTCACTGTCAGAAAATATGAGTCATATGCTCCGAAACTCCCATTTTTCTTTTTCTTCTAAAACAGCTGCAAAAATGGAAAGTACATTTATTTTAGTTAAGGTGATCACAATCCTATGATCTCTTATGAAGCAATATCTTCGGGACAGTTTAGAGACATTAACAAGGCAGGGGTTGCAGCAGGTAGAGATCTCTCTTCAGAAAACAGATTTGAATATCAGTATTTTGGAACAATGAAGAAATATTAAGTTTTATATGAAAGTCTTCTAAGAAAGAGCTAGATCTCTTTGTTTCAGAAGCAAACAAACATAAAGAATAATGCTTATACCCAAATTTTAAATATAAGGAAGCAGAAGTGGGGTGGTGCAGATTTGTATATTTGTTATGTACAGAATAATATAAATCAGAAGTCAAAGTTGGATTTCAAAACATAAAAGGTAAAATTGTCTTCTCTTAACCAAAAAGAATGGAAACAAAGTCTGTACCCTCTAAATTAGGTACCCTGATGCTTTACCCAATTTTTCTGGAAAGATAAGACATTAAACTATCAGAGTTTATTACTACAATTATTCTTTTTAAAAGAAATTCACCAATTTCTAACTAAACAATTACCTATCAAATCCATTAACTTGAAAGAGAAACAACTAAACTTTTTGCCTTTAAGAGTATGCTGCAGTCCATGAGGTCACAAAGAGTCAGACATGACTGAGCGACTGAACTGAATCTTTAGTTGGAGTGAATCACTAATATTTTATTTTAAAATCATATTTACTGGTAGCTTACTTCCTCTTTCTTTATTTTTCTTTTAACAAATACTGTCATTGACTTTTAGCCTAAACTGACTCATTTGGAAATATGTATGTGGGATAAAACATTAAAATGTAAGCTATGTTTTATGGATTTCATTACATGATCAATCTTTAGAAAGTGCTAAAAGATATTGTGACATTTATAATCTTCCTGCTGCTACTATTTTTGACATAAAACCATATTTATATATGTTTCCATTTAACTAACCTTAAAATTATGCTATTACTGTAAATAAGAGAAGTATATCTACTTTGAAAGCAAAAAATTACTTCCTAATCTGTTTAGGAAAAATTAATGCATTATTCTATGAGCAGCATAAGATATGCTTTAACTATTTAAAAAAAAATTTATTTAACAAATTTTAACATTTCCATTAAGAATATTAGTAAAATTCTTAATGGAAATGTAGAAGTGTTGTCTGCTTTTCATATGGTAGGATCGAAGCAGAGATTCAAGTAAAAATGAATGAAGATAATTGATAATGTACGTAATGAATGCCATAAACAACCAAATTTGTCACTAGAAATAAGTCATGTTGAAATGAAAGTGTTATAACTTTAATTTTGTGAACTTCATTTTGCCTTCTTTTTTTGAGACTAGCAACTACTAAAACTAATGGAATTTTTGTCTCTTGAAAATATTGAGTGACAAGGAAAAAAACTATGTTTAAGACAGGTTTGATATTTTTACATATTTGTACTATACAGATGTGATTTAATTTTCTAATAGTATGTGAAATAGTTTTGAAAAATATCTCCTTGTATACGACAGTGAAAGGCACAAGCATATGGCAAAATGACAAGCATGAAGTCTTACAGCAGCTTGTTGTTTAGTCACGAAGTTGTGTCCGACACTTCCGTGACCCCATGGACTGTGGCCCACCAGGCTCCTCTGCCCATGGGATTCTCCAGGCAACAACACTGGAGTGGGTTGTCATTTCCTTCTCCAGGGCATCTTCCTAATCCAGGGATCAAACCCTACCCTGTCTCCTGCATTGCAGGCAGATTCTTTACTGCTGAGCCACAGGGGAAACTCCCTTATAGGAGCTGCTGCTGCTGCTGCTAAGTCACTTCAGTCTGTCCGACTCTGTGCAACGCCATAGACGGCAGCCCACTAGGCTCCCCCATCCCTGGGATTCTCCAGGCAAGAACACTGGAGTGGGTTGCCATTTCCTTCTCCAATGCATGAAAGTGAAAAGCGAAAGTGAAGTCACTCAGTTGTGTCTGACTCTTGGTGACCCCATGGACTGCAGCCTACCAGGCTCCTCCATCCATGGAATTTTCCAGTCAAGAGTACTGCAGTGGGGTGCCATTGCCTTCTCCACTTATAGGAGCTATTCCCTGCCAAATATTTAGATGTGCTAAACACATCTGTTGCTAAATTAACTATAGTTAAATTAACTGTAGGACATAGGATAGTATAATTAGATTATTTAATATGTTCAAAATGAAATTACTGCACATTGAAATAGAGCATCTAGTCTATTGTCTCTGTCCTTGAAGAGAATATAAGCTCCCTGAAAGGGGGGATCATTTTGTCTATGATTTTCACTACATAATAGTGAACACTATTACGTACACTAAACCTTGGCACCAACAACAGCGTTTGGAGAGCAGCAGTGCACGATAAATTTGTTAGATAAATAAATTAATATGTAAAAAGTCAGTGTTCAGTTGATATTTATATGAAATAGATATTGAATTGTTATTGAGATTAAAAATGCATTTAAAATAAAATGCATCCTATTAGTATATTTTGCCATTTATCTTTTGAAAAAGACACTGGAATGTTTGTTAGACAGTGATTTTGTTTCAGGGGTAAGGCAGTAGTGTACAGAATATGTCAAGTCAGTCACCAGGTAAAAGACTGGCTCCATCACTTACCAGCAAATATCAGTGTCCTTGAGTAAATTCTTAAATTCAAGGAATCTCAGATCCTTCATTGAGGAAAATCAGAACTCATGTAAAGATTATTGTGATTAAATGAGAACATGTGTGGATAGCATTTTTCATCAATAATGTTAATTATCATTATATTATATATTATTACCTTCTTTTTTCATTCCTGCTCTAAAGCATTTTCTTAATCGACAGTATCTAACTGATTCCTTTTGTCTTTGTCAACAACACATTGCCGACTGAACCTACAATGCCAAAAAAAAAAGAGATATATTTGCAGGCAGTTATCATTTACCAAAAAAGCAAACATACAGACTTTTAAAAGTATAGTTAAATTTAGATCAACAGTAAAAATGTATAAGGATAATTATGAATTTTCGAATCTCATGATCAGCATGAAAATACAAGCCTCACTTCTCATGCAATATTTCTAATGAAACAAAACTGAATGGTATTTCACTTTTGGCCAGTATCCATGGTCATGTCTAACTTGTGCCATGAAAGCCAAACTCAGAAGAAAAACTTTAGTATATAGTTTCTAACGCTTACTACTAATGGTTTCAGTGTGATGGGCAACTTCACTCCTCTGCCCTTCCATGATTTTTCTATGTAAATATTCTTCTGTTAGTTTCACCTCATATCTAATTGGAGTTTACTCTAACTTGCAAATTATATATCAAAAGGCAGTTGAATAAAGCATTAAGAATACAGTCGCTGTACAATTAGGTACCACTTCACACCCACTACCATGGCTAAGATCAGGAAAAAAACAGACAATAACAAATGTTGATTAGGACATTGAAAAATTGGATGGCTCACACATTGTTGGGTATAATACAAAATGATGTGGCTGCTTAGGAAGAAAGTTTGGCAGTTTCCAAAAAGGTACCCAAGAGTTATCCTATGACTCAGCAATTCTTCTCCTAGGTTTATACCCAAGAAAAAGGAAAACATATGTTCACACAGACTGTTGTACATAAATGTACATAGCAGCTTTATTCACAATAGCCAAAAAGTGGGGACAACCCAAATGCCCACCAGTTGATAAACATACAATGTAAACAAAATGTCGTGTATTCACATAATGGAATATTATACACTTGGCAATAAATAAGAATGAACTGATGATACATGCTATAACATGGATGAACCTTGAAAATACTGTCCTAAGTGAAAGAAGTCAGACACAAAATGTCACATATTGGATAATTTCACTTATATCAATGTGCAAAAGATGCAAGTCTATGGAAATAGAAATTAGATTAGTAGTTTCCTCACATTGGTGGGGAGGGAGCTGGGGGAAATGGGAAGTAACTACTAAAGGGTACTGGGAGGTTTCTTTATAGGCTGGTGACATATTCTAAATTAATTATAGTGATGATTGCACAACTCTGTGAAAATACTAATAAACTAAATTGTTCACTTTAAGAAAAAAAGTACAGTCTCTGGAGTTAGACCTGAACTTGATTCCCAGTTCCACCATACACTGTTCATAGAACTTGGGAAGGTCATTTAACATCCCAAGTCAACCCACAATTATAAAATAGGGAGGACTTGCCAGCACAGGTTGTTATCTGAACATACTTAAAAGACTTTGAGATTAGCAAAGCCTAAACTTTAAAAAACATTTTTTCCCCTAAACTTACATCAATATAAAATTTTCCAAATGGAAAAAATCATAGCATTTGCTTAATATCAGTATATGTAAAGAAGGCTAAGTTGGCAGCAGTATTCATAATGGGGTGTTGGGAGTAAGGTTGTATGTGTTGTTGGCATTTTTTTTTAATTTCCAAAAGTTGTATGGAAACATTCCTTTCTCACTTTTCCCACATAGGAAGGGTAAAAATTTTGAAACCTATTTGTGTTCAAGAGTCATTCTCTGACTCTTAGAATTTGTTGTTGGAGTGCTCAACTCCATATTCTGTAATAATCTATCTGGGAAAAGAATCTGAAAAAGAATAGATACATGTATATGGATAACTGAATCACTGTTGTACAGCTGAAACTAACACAATATTGCAAATCAACTACACTCCAAAATAAAAGAAAAAAATTAAATGGAAAAAAAATTACTGTTTTTAGTTGCTTGGATAGCCTGTATATACATATATATATTTTTGCTAAGTCACTTCAGTCGTGTCCGACTCTGTGCGATCCCATAGACGGCAGCCCATCAGGCTCCCCCGTCCCTGGGATTCCCCAGGCTAGAACACTGGAGTGGGTTGCCATTTCCTTCTCCAATGCAGAAAGCGAAAGGTGAAAGTGAAGCCGCTCAGTCAGGTCCGACTTAGCGACCCCATGGACTGCAGCCTACCAGGCTCCTCCATCCATGGGATTTTCCAGGCAAGAGTACTGGAGTGGGGTGCCATTGCCTTCCCCGACATATATATATACACACACATATATATATATATATACATATACATATGTATACATATACACATATATAATATACATATACACATATATGTTTCATCTTTGACAGTACATATGACTTAAAAATTGTAAAAATATTATTTACATGTTATTTTGTATTTATTTTACTATTAATCTTTTAGAAGCATTGAATATTTGAGGGAATCGTACAGAAAATGATTTTGATGGAGTAAATCCACTTGATTTCTTTATACCTCTCAAGTTTGGCTGTATATAAAAGCAAGAAATACTTTTCTTTTGCTTACCAAGAAGGTTTTAAAAATCGCTAATTTACATTTTTAAACCTACTTTAAACTCTCTTACAAAAATTACTAGAGAACACTAGTTAGATATTTGTGAGTTATATATTAACTTTTCCACATCCCTAGAAGTCAAATGTCATCATAATGTGAGAGAGTTAACTGCTTCCTAAATATTCAACTTGTGCCAAAAACACTTTAACAATCCTACACATGACTTTCAAAGACAGAGCAAACAGATTTCTCCTGTTAAAATCAGTCACCTTTGAATAGCCCATACTTAATAGACCATATCTGCATTCAACAACAGTTATTCTCAACATTAAAGGTGAAATACCTAAACCTAAATTGTGATGTGATGTTTAACCTAGATATTATTTTTTTGAAAAAAACCTACTAGAAATGTGACACATACAATATAATTAAATAAATTTTAGACAAAACATTAAAATCAATGGCAAAATTGCCATGAGAAATATATTTAAAATTTTAGAGCTGAAAATTTCATTTTATTTATGAATATCAACAAGCTGCCAAAATCATCTGCTCTTTTATAATTTTGTTTTAAAGATCAGGATGTGATGATGCTAAATGATAAGCAATGTGCAGAAAAACACAAAATCTGTGAAACCATTTAAATATAGATTTACCTATGTCTATTGGTATACAACAAAGAAACACAAGGAAAAGACACTACCAAATTTCAGATAGTAGTTACCTCTAGAAAAGAGGGGAGGAAGGAAAAGGGAGAGGGGAGGTATCCACAAGAGGCTTCAACTGTATTGGTTTAAACTGGGTGATAAGTATGTTGATTTTTTAATATATATAAGTCTAAGATGGTTCATAAAAAAACCACCTGTGTGAATGCATCGTATACATATCCACACGTACTCACTTTTTTCCCATTCTTTTTTTCCCCCCTTGTGCTATACATTAGTTGTTACTAATGACTAATTACTAATGCTATACATTAGGTGTCATTAGTTACCCATTTTATATATAGCAGTATATGTTTGTCAATCCCAATTTCCCAGTATATTCCTCCTCCCCCTCCAGGTGTTCGTATGTTTGCTCTCTATGTCTGAGTCTCTATTTCTGCTTTGTAAATAAGTTCATGTATACTGTTTTCTTCTAGATTTCACATATGTGTGTTAATATGCAATATTTGTTTTTTCTTTATGATCTACTGCACCCTCTCTGACAATCTCTAGGTCCATCCACATCTCTGCAAATGTGACACAAATGCACAATTCCGTTCTTTTATAATGGCTGAGTAATATTCCATTGTATATATGTGCCACACATACTCACTTTTAACGGAGCTTATACATTTTGTTCTTAGCGTTATAGAAATTCGAAAGCTCTTTATTCCCTTACTTCTTGCATGGCATTTTGAAACATCTCTAAAGATCACCTTTCTGGAAGGAGCATTTCAAGTACCTGCAGGAATAAACGTGACTCTTGCGGATGCTGCGTCTGAAGAAACCCTTGCACCCATCACAGCTGGAGGCACCATAGTGCTTTCCTGTTGCTCTGTCCCCACATATGGCACACAGACAGTTGACACCGTTGTCTGCAGTATTCATACTTGTTGTCTCTGGGACAGAACTATCTTTAAAGAAAGAGGAGAATGCAAGTTAGCACTGAGTATTTCTTATAGGAATGGTCCCACTAATTATTCAGAGCTTCCCTGATGGCTGAGTGGTAAAGAATCAGCCTGCAATGCAGGAGACACGGGAGACTGAGGTTCGATTCCTGTGTGGGGAAGATCCCTTGGAGGAGGGCATGACAACACACTCCAGTATTCTTGCTGGGAGAGTTCCATGGATGGAGGAGTCCGGCAGGCAGGCTACAATCCATGGGGTCACAAAGAGTCAGACACGACTGAGGGGACCAAGCAGATGCACACGCACGAGTTATTCACGGGCATGAAACAGTCCTTCCCCAGCTCCTGGGATGCTCCACACCAGCGCTCTCTCTTTAACCACTAGCTGCTTCTGCCAAGTCTCCATTCCAATCTCCCCACTCCTGTTTCTGAGTGTTAGACTTTGGGATACCACAGGCCTCAGCCCCTCAACCATACCCTTTCCCTAGGGAAGTTCATCCAGTCCCATGTCGTTAAAAATTATCTGTATGATGACAAATCCCCACATCTTATCTTTAGTCCTGATGTCTCCCATGGGTATCAGTCTGAAATACCCACATATCTATTGAATAACTTCACTTTTGAGTTTAATAAGAACTGCAAATTAATGTATCAAAGACAAAACTCATTTTTTTTCTTCTAGAACCCATTCTTCCATTCGCCTTCCCTCGTGAGTTAATGGTACCATCTGGTACCTACTGCCAATAATCTTGGCCTCTTCATTGAATTCTTTACTTCACTGCTCATATCCAATCAACTAATCATATTTAAAATACATATTGCATTCACGACTTTTCACCCTTTCACTATGGCCACCCTTATTCAATTAGACATAACCTTTCCCCTGGATTATTGCAACAGCTTCCTATCTAAGCTCTCAAATACTTCCACCTTGGTTCCCCCACTGTTTATTGCCCCAAAGCCTCTAATGTGCTCTTGGCATAAGAAATTCACATCCTCTTAGTCTTCTTCATCCAATCCTTCGGTTTGGTGTGTAAGCCTACATATCTCCCTGTAGAGCCCTGAGTGTAAAGATCCCCCTTCCACCTCTCTGATCCCATTATTTCACAATATATTTCATCCTCTTCACTAGTCCTCAGTAATGTTGCCTGTTCCCCGGCCCAAGCCTTGAAGTCTGTTCCCATCTCAGAGCCTTTACACTTGCTGTTTGCTCTGCCTGAAAGGAAAGCTCTTCCTCAAGAATTTCTATGACCTGGCTATCCAGTTTCTGCTCAAATTTTACATTTGCTGAGAAACAGTCTGCAAACATACATCTAAAAGAATAATCTACCATCTGCCCTCAAGTAGAACCCAGAACCCTGCTTATTCTTTAACCACTTCATTGTCTAAAGTTATATTATGTTCTAGTGTGTTCATTTATTACCTATGTTTCCTCACAGAATAAAAACTTCATGATGTCAGAGGACTTATCTGTCTTAGTCATCCCTCTGTCTTCCAGCTCTAGAACTATGCCTGACATAAAGAAAGAGGCTTTTAAAAATATACATAGATATTTTTACTTATTTCTTAAATTAGTTAATATTGTTCACTACACAAGATGGTTGGATGGCATCACTGAATCAATGGACATGAGTGTGAGTAAGCTCTGGGAGATGGTGAAGGATGGGGAAGCCTGGCATGCTGTGGTCCACGGGGTCCCAAAGAGTTGGACACGACTGACTAAATAACAACTCATCTTTATGGGCTTCCCAAGTCGCGCTGGTGGTAAAGAATCCATCTGCCAATGCAGATGACACAAGAGATGCAGGTTTGATCCCTGGGTTGAGAAGGTCCCTTGGAAGAGGGACTGGCAATGCACTCCAGTATTCTTGTCTGTAAAATCCTGTGGACAAAGAAACCTGGCGAGCTACAGTCCATGGAGTCGCAAGAGTCAGACATGACTGACCACTGAGCACACATCTTAACACATCTCTATGTACTCAAAAGATATTGAATATATAAGAATATATTATAAACTTTAATTGATCATAACATTATATAATAATATAAATATAATAATTAATTACAATATTCCCATTATAAAAAGATAAAAGACCGTCACGTCCCAACTACATTCTGGGACAATATATGTATTCTACTTACTAATACTCCTGGGTTGACAAATAGTGTCATATATAACTTCATAAAACTAAAAAATATCTTCAGTGAGAATATATTTAAGGCCAATCATGTGACATTTTAAAATTTAAATGCTATGAATTTTTCTTTTCATAACATAAATAGAATAAATATTAGAAATAATAATTAGAAATAAATAGAATAGATATTAGAAATAGGCAAAAGTGACAAGAATTGATTGTGTTCTGGAAGATTATATGGAACTACAAAAAAATATTCAACTCTTGATTCCAGTTTATTGTGATACTTACATATTACTAACAAGAAACTTACATATTAAATAAGAAAACAAATTAGACAATACTTTAGAAATAGCCAAAAAAGTCAGTTGTTTTAATAAATATGCTAAGTCATTCCCTATTATTTAGTGATCTATAGCCTTTAAAAAATTCATGAGTCTACTGAAGTAAATACTTTATTAAATACTTCTAGTCAAGTCTAAACTTAAAGTTTCAAAATAGTGACTTCCTAATAGTTGTACTGAAAATTGATTTTAACTCCTTTGTGCTAAAATTTCATAATTCATCTTCTGAATATTTTTAGATATCTTCCTATTAATAAATTATTGTTGTTTATTGTTAAATAATACAGCTGTCACAGTCACTGAAATTGTACACCACAGTATAACCTCAAAGTATCCTAAGTACAAGATACATTTTCAGTCCTGAGCTGAGCATACACATAAACACACACATACACACATTTTCCCAAAGAATACATAATTAGCACAGTTTAGGAATTCTAACAATTATAAATGATCTTGGACAAGATTTTTACTTGAAAAATATACCTAAAATTCAAAGTCAATGGTAAACTGTATCCTATTATATAAAGACATGAGCTCTAAACAAGTCATGTCTTATTTAAAGTTAAAATGTTACAGTAGATAAATACCAGAGCTTTGTGAGGCTAAACATTAGCTTGTCAAGTATGGTTATAATATAAACCATTCTTTCTTTACATATTTGTGTTCAAGGCAAAAACTTGATAGTAATTTTAAATGCTGTTTCTCATCAGCAGTCATCGAGAACTAGAATAATAAAAAGAGGAAGCAACCAGTAAAACTCTCCAGTCTTCTAAGGAAACTTTTCTATGTGTCATTTAAAATGTTGCATAGAAAATACACTTTACAGGCAATCTGCCAATATAACTCACTACTGTGATTTACAATAAATAAAATAACTGCTGAAACTACTCTTTTTACCTGACTGGCCCATGACAGAATCCCAAGGTTACTTTATGACGCATAACTAAGCTTTTCCTATCTTAAACATAAAATAGCCATAGCACTATTCATTTAAATTTTGTGATGAAGGGCAAAAGCCTCAGATTTGTCGACTGAAAAAGCAAGCCCTGAATTCTTTAGTAATAAAACGCAGAGCTGCCCCCTAAGAATCTCAGTTTTACTTCTCTCGTTATACTTACTTTTCTCTTTATCGGCAAGCAGATGAGAACTTACCATTTGAATTATACAGAATCTGCATAGTGTCAAACTCCAAAGTTGTGTAAGTTGGATCCAAGACTTCACTGTAATTTGCCATCTCCATGTCCAGTATCGGTTCCGATACCCTCATCATTGATTTAGAAACACACATACAAGAGGCACCACAGGCCCAGACTGCGTGATGGCTGTTGGGCTTTCAATCTGTGAGTGATAATCCAAAGTTAACTGTAACTGAGTGACTTATGTGCTGCAGTGGGAGGGGCTGTAAAACTGTAAACTCCTTCAGCAGGCCATATTCTGCTTACTTCTTTTTCTTTTATGGCAAGCAATTCCTTGTGATAATGTTGGAATGCTTCATAGAATCACCTTATCTGAAGTGCTTAGTGGACTAACATGATTTCCTAAATTGATTTCCAGTAGACAATAAATGATGTCACTAAGAGGATTAGAAATAGAAAAGAGAGTATCTCCAGTTTGAACCATCATTAGAGCCTGATTTATCCCATTTAAGTGGCTGAAAATGCATGCCACAAGTTCTGAAAAACAAAAAGGGGGGGGGGGACTGACTTGCCATAATTTTGGTAAGTCAAAGACTGCAAGTTAACACTTACCATAAGCACTTGATAATTTCAAGTTTTCTTACCCATCCAGTAAAGCTAACTTTATGTTGAGGAAAAACAAATTTGTGATTTGAAATGACAACGGATTTATTTATGATACATTCTAGTAGAAGCCTGGACATAGCCCTAATATGGCCTAAAACACATTCTCTATAAGTATCAACTTATGATTCAGTGTTCCCTTGAAGGTTTGTAAATGGGCAGAATTAGTACAGTTGTGAGTATCTTGCAGGCTTTCAATAAATAATTGTTAGACAACCAAGAGATGTTCAGAAGCTTGCCTCGGTATGCTACCTGCGTGTGCGCTAAATCGCTTCAGTCGTGCCTGACTCTTTGTGACTTTATGGACTGTTGCCCACCAGGCTCCTCTGTCCATGGGATTCTCCAGGCAAGAATACTGGAGTGGGCTGCCATTTCCTCCTTCAGGAGATCTTCCCAACTCAGAGACAGAACTCACATCTCTTACATCTCCTGCATTGGCAGGCCACCTGAGAGCCCTTAAAAACTGCTTTCAGGAGACCCCTTGGAAAAGATGTGCTCGAGGCTGAATACTAGTATGCAATGAAGACAGGGAAGGAAAGAAAGCTGGTTCCTCCTTCTCCATCATGGAGAGTCCATGGATAAGACTAAAACTAAAAACTCATGAAGCAGTATGTGACTTAAGGTCACGGGCTAGTAGTGGGCAAAAAAAAAGAAAAAGGAAGGAAGCTAAAAGAAGTGCCTCTGAGAATGATGCCCACTAGATTTTTTTTTTTTCTTTTGTAGAATTCTTGGGAGAAACATTGTAGAATTAGCTGATTTTTTTTTTAATTTTAATTAATTTTTATTTTTTAGTTTGTTTTGCTTTACAATACTGTATTCGTTTTGTTACACATTGACATGAATCAGCCATGAGTGTACATGAACTCCCAATCCCGACCCCCACCTCCACCCTCCCGCCCCACACCCTCTCTCTGGATTATCCCCGTGCATCAGTCCCTAGCATCCTGCATCCTGCATCAAACCTGGACTGGCAATTCGTTTCGCTTATGATATCACGCATGTTACATTGCCACTCTGCCAACCCATCCCACCCTCTCCCTCTCCCACAGAGTCCAAAAGGCCATTCTATACAACTGTGTCTCTTTTGCTGTCTTGCGTACAG
>SJXQ01006515.1:232479-251178 GCA_006408695.1 Aepyceros melampus
CAATGAATATAGTAAAGTTGCAGGATATAAAATCAACACACAGAAATCCCTTGCATTCCTATACACTAATAATGAGAAAGTAGAAAAAGAAATTAAGGAATCAATTCCATTCACCATTGCAACGAAAAGAATAAAATACTTAGGAATATACCTACCAAAGGAAACTAAAGACCTATATATAGAAAATTATAAAACACTGATGAAAGAAATCAAAGAGGACACTAATAGATGGAGAAACATACCATGTTCATGGATCGGAAGAATCAATATAGTGAAAATGAGTATTCTACCCAAAGCAATCTACAGATTCAATGCAATTCCTATCAAGAATTAGCTGATTTTTAAATCTGTGCTTAACTTCAATAAAAATAAAAAAGTCATAAATAAACAGTTATTCATGCATGAATAAGGTTTCATTTCTTTTTACTTTAAATGCCAATTACATTCTTACAATCTAAGTAAGATTATCCCTAACATGTGCAGATTTACACATTCCCATCATCAACTTTCTCACATCTAACATCTATACCGGAGAAGGCAATGGCACCCCACTCCAGTACTCTTGCCTGGAAAATCCCATGGATGGAGGAGCCTGGTGGGCTGCAGTGCATGGATCGCTAAGAGTCGGACATGACTGAGCGACTTCACTTTCACTTTTCACTTTCATGCATTGGAGAAGGAAATGGCAACCCACTCCAGTGTTCTTGCCTGGGGAATCCCAGGGACGGTGGGCTGCCATCTTTGAGGTCGCACAGAGTCGGACACGACTGAAGCGACTTAGCAGCAGCAGCAACATCTATACAGCACACTGTATTGTCTACGTGTATATGTGACAAGGAGAATTTAGAGAGTGGGAACAGTTAGAAGACAATATTGAAATAGTGTCATACAGAGTGAAGTAAGGCAGAAAGAGAAAAACAAATATCGCATATTAACGCATATATGTGGAATCTAGAAAAATGGTATAGATCTTATGTGCAAAGCAGAAAAAGAGACACAGATATAGAACCAATATATGGATACCAAAGGGAAAAATGAGGTAGGAGGAGTTGGGAGATTGAGATTGATACCTATACACTATAGATAACTAATGAGAACATACTTTACTCAGTGCACTGTGGTGACCTAAATGGGAAGGAACTCCAAAGCGGAGGGGATAGATGTACATGGATGGCTGACTCATTTTGCTGTACGGTAGAAACTAACACAACATTGTAAAGCAACTACGTTCCAATAGAATTTTTTTTTTTAAATGAAGTTACTGGAGAGCTAAAAAAGGATTATATTTCTACATATATAAATATATATTTTTTTTAAAAACATATTCTGAGAATATGTTTACTAATTTTACCTTCTAAGAAAGAATTTCAGTCACATTTACATTATAAAAGAATTTTATTTTCCACATTTTAAAAAGATGAAAGTAGTATTTCTTATTCAATTTCTCAATACCATAAACCTTGTGACTATTACATCTTAGAAATTATTATATTTTTCATTTGAGAAGACTGGCTTCTGAAATTCAAAGCCATGTGGAGACCTGTGAAGAAAAGAGCAGAGCCATTTTAGCAGTCAGAGTCACTATATCAAACAGTGATCACTGGAATAGCCCTCTTGCCTTCATAGTCTGTAGCACTCTTAATTGTGAGGATAATATTTGGGGGAGGGATACATTTTAGGGGCTGATTTTGTTCAGAAGTTTAACTGTAGTAATTCAGTTTTTGAAGGGAACAGCACGTAAATCCCGTGGTCTTCATTTGCATGAAGTAGTTCTCATTTGTGCTGAGGCAACACACACCTGTTGTGTTACCTGTGTAAACCCAAAGAGTATATGGCACACTGCCCACATTCTTTCCCATGCGTGCAGTGACTGCCCAATAGTGAGGTATGTCACCAATGGAAGGGCACCAACAGACGGAAAAGAAGAAAAGAAAAAGGAAGAGAAGCATTCATTTATAAGACTGCAAAATGCTTAGGGAAAATGTGATAAAAAGAGAAATGTGAGAACATTTCTCACAGGAGAGCATGGTTGTCATAGTTTATTCAGTTTTTGTTTTCAGTCTACTCCATCCTGTGCTCATGGGGAGCATCATCATGGATCAGGGCATTGCACTCAAAAGGGAAGGAGCTTTAAATTCATCTCAGCACAAATCCTCAAATTTGGCTTTCAAGATGAAACCCATTTCCCATCTACATTATTATAAATCATCTTTCTTATTTTATCGAGTAAAAACTTGAGAATTTCCAGAAGATATAGTAGCTCTAAATAGGAAGCATATCTCCTCAAGTGGGGCCAGTC
This sequence comes from Aepyceros melampus, assembly GCA_006408695.1. NCBI lineage: Eukaryota > Metazoa > Chordata > Mammalia > Artiodactyla > Bovidae > Aepyceros > Aepyceros melampus. The sequence goes on from SJXQ01006515.1 coordinate 234,779, forward strand.
TTTCTTCTAATGATATTCAGATGTGGAAATTCCTGCGCATCCAGTCAGCCTCACTCTAGGGAAGGAAAGATTCTCTTTCTTTTCTTTATTTCTTCAAAGAAATTACAAAGTAGAGTAGAATTCCTCTTTATTTAAGTTCTAGAATTAGTAATTTAATGAATTAGTTAGACAAATAAATTAATTGAACAGAGAATCATAAAAATGGTATATCCACACTTAATATGTATAATTGCTACTGTTTTGTTAGATAACTAAGACCTTTTATTTGAGTAAAAATCCACTGTGTGGAGTTCTTTTTGTTAAATTGAAGTATGTCTGGTTTACTACATGTTCTATTAGTTTCTGTACACAGCAAAGTAATTCAGTTATATATATATTTTTCAGTTATATATTATACATATTACATATATATATATATCCTTTTCAGATTTTTTTCATTATGGGTTATTACAAGATATTGAATATAGTTCCCTGTCCTCTACAACAGGACCTTATTATTTATCTATTTTATATAAAGTACTGTGTACTTATTAAACTCAAGCTCCTAATTTACCTCTTCCCACCTCTCTTTCCCCTTTGGTAACCACAAGTTTGTTTTCTATGTCTGGGAGTGTGTTTCTGTTTTACAAATAAGTTCATTTGTATCGTTTTTTTAAGAGTCCATATATAAGTGAAATCCTATGATATTTGTCTTTCTCTGATTGGCTTACATCTCTTGTATGATGATCTCTAGGTCCACCCATGTTGCTGCAAATGGTATTAGCTCCTTCTTTGCCATGGCTGAGTAATATTCCATTTCATGGATGTACCACTCTACTTTATCCATTCACCTCTCAATGGATACTTAGTTTTCTTCTGTCTTGGCTGTTGTTAACAGTGCTGCTATCATCATTAGAGTGCATTTATCTTTTCTCTGTTTTTTAAAAGATTTTTTGATGTGGAACATTTTTAAAGTCTTTATTGAATTTGTTACAATATTGTTTCCATTTTATGTTTTGGTCTTTTTTGGCCCCGAGGCATGTGGGATCCTAGCTCCCTACTCAGGGATTAAACCTGCACCCCTGCATTGGAAGGCAAAGTCTTAACCATTGAACCATCAGGGAAGTCCCAAGGGTGCATATATCTTTTTGACTTAGAGTTTTCTCTGGCTGTATGCCCAGGAGTAAGATTGTTGGATCTTGATATTTCTATTTTTAGTTTTTTAAGGGACCTCCATACCATTCTCCTTGCTGACTATACCAGTTTACATTTGGATTCTTTATTATTTGTTTTTTTATAAATCCCATACACTACCTTTGATTTCTCATTTTTTTTTAAGTAGAGAAAGAAGTCAAAGCTATTTATAAAGCAATCAGAATATGGAGGCCTTCTAGAATTTTATAGTTTTGAAATATTTAATATATTTTGATCAACTTGCTTTTATTCACTTTCAAAGTATTTCCATTAGTGTTCATAGGGACATTTTTTTCTTTTTCCACTCATGTTTTGTTAGATTATGCAAATATTTAACTAAATTATAGAATTAAAAAATAAGAATAAATGACACTAACATGTTAAGTAACAAATACAAGTAACACTTGATAACTATACAGAGTTGATGAGATGGTCAGAAGACACTACAGGACTATTCACAACAACCACAGCAGAAACAGTATAAAAATCCATCAGTGAATGAATGGTTTAAAAAAAAAAAAATGTGTGGTATACAATGGAATACTATTCAGCCTTAAAAAAGGAATGAACTGATGACACATATGACAAAATGGATGAACCTTAAAAATATTAGGATAAGTAAAATAAGCCCATCACAGAAAGATAAATACTGCATGATTCCACTAATAGAAGATATCTAAAGTAGTCATCCCTGTAGATTCAAAGAGGGGAGTAGTAGTTACCTGCAGTCAACAGGACAGAGAAAGGAGTTACCAAATGATGGATTTAAAATGTTAGTGAAGCAAGATCAATAAGCTCTAGAAATCTGCCATACAACACTGTAATAATGTATCACACAACTTGAAAATTTGTTAAAAAGGTACACACTCATAATAGATGTTCTTAGCACAGTAAGATCAAAAGATTTTGATTAAGAACTGAACTATAGCATGGGAAAATGACAAACCATGTTAGTAAACAGAGAAATGTAAAATAAAACAATCAATATCCTTTAAAACAAAAAAGATACCTTTTCCTTAAGGAAAGTAACTTACTCTAGAAACTATTAATAATTAAGATCTTCCACAAAGGAAGTTGGGAACCTGAGTCAATATAGAGAGCTGGCTAAGTAGATATTAGATTTTTTCTTAAATTGATTTTAACATTAAATAATTTATATTTAAAAATTAATCTCTATTCTTCCATATCAAAAATACCTCTACTTTAAAAATTCATTAGGCTTCATTCAAATATTTTTATTTGCTTAAGGAAGAGTAGGGAAGAACAATGAGGAGAATGAGAAAGAAAGGAAACAAAGAGATAATGTAAAAAGAAAAGGTCACACAGAAATAATTTTAGTCATGGTTACGTTTGGGTTTTTGATTACGTACCATAATCAAGCAAGTGTCACATTCTTTGATATTTTGTGATTTCCCATTCAATACTGATTATGGCACTTTCATAATTTAGTAATTGATTTTGGGAAACATGTCACTAGGCACAATTGAACAAAATAAAATTATACAAATTAATTGTATAGAATGTAGATGCATAAAACATTTATGGCATTTGCTTATACATTTTCATATTAAAAGTCATTCATTTTCAAAAAAGGGACAGATGAAAAGCTCAGGGAGCTTTTCATAATTGCTTCATCAGGCACTTCTGGATAAGTTCATTAAGGCTACATTTAAGTAGCTGTAAGAAAAAAAGTATTAAGTATTAATTTTATGCTTAGGTGATAGAGAAATAATTGTCCTTAATAAATGGGACTTCTGTTACTAAACATTCAACACAAATTTATGAGCAATTTTAAATTTACTTCTTATGGTTTAATTGGGAGAGTCATCAAATATTCATGCTAATTTCTGATAGTAATTTGTAATAACAAACATTTTCTAAAATAGAGATATATGAACTTAATCTACATGCACAAATATAAATATACATGTAAACTATGATCTACTGAAAACTCTTTAAACAAAGGTCACTTTGCAATATCTATTTTGTACACTGAACAAAATGTTATTGTTTTTTAGTGTGATCTCATAGTTTGCAGACTAAAATGTACCTTCTTAGGCCAAGCTCAAGCACCTCAGAGAGAAAGAACATTATTTGTAGATAAAGGGGTGATGTTAAATAGCGCAACTAACATTCTAGAAAAAATTTAAAGCAATAGTTCCTTAAACTGGCATGTGAAATATGATATTTAAACTTCTTTAGAGCAACATAGCAAGAGATGAAAATAGCATAGTATTTAAAGAAGACAACTCAATTCACTATTGACTAACTATTCAAGATAATAGCTGAAACATTTCTATCTTATCTGCAAGACTATTAAGCCTGTTAAACTGTGCTATACTTTATATTTAATTGAATCATTCCTTCAGACCATGATTTAACATAGAAAATAGGCTAATAAAAATCAAAGTTATTTTTATAAAAGAATTTTCATGAAAATAATTTGGAATATTAATATTAAAACATTTTATTTTAAAGTGAAAGTTGCTCAGTCATGTCTGACTCTTTGCAACCCCATGGACTATACATTCCACGAAATTCTCCAGGCCAGAATACTGGAGTGGGTAGCCTTTCCCTTCTCTAGGGGCTCTTCCCAACCCAGGAATGAACCCAGGTCTCCCACATTGCAGGTGGATTCTTTACCAGCTGAGCCACAAGGGAAGCCTTTTTATTTTAAAGTTTTGTTTAATAAAATTTGTTCTGTAAATGTATTCCTTTGAGATGATTTTTCATTACCCAAAGTACTATACTGATCCCAAAAGCACATTAATCGTTTTTTTTGTTTGTTTGTTTCCATGTTCCACTTTTCCAAGTATCAAGATCACTAAAAGTTACATGAAGAATAGCAACCCAAATCAACCCAGTCTATTTTTCAATGTAAACAAGAAGCAAAGAGGAGAATGCTACCCAATAAAATGTCTTATTAATTCAAAGCAAAGCCACCAAAAAAATCAATTAAAACATCATTATTTTCCTTGCTGCCACTGTCTTAACCTAACCATCATTCCTTTTCTGAAATAGAAATCTTGTCTCTTATCATTTCTGGATGAGGATGAGGGAAAACAAACATACCTAAAAATTAAAACAAATCAAAATACGTATTTTAATCTTCAAAGTAAGTTGCTATCACTGACCTGCAAAGAAAGAAGTTTGAAATGGGATGATATTTTAGATTTCAAAGAGCTTAATAAGTCCTTTCTTAAAGCCCAGACTATATATAATTTTTAGATAACCAAAAACAATTTTCCTTGTCTTTTTTTTTCCCCCCTACTTTGATCCAGCTGATGGTCATGCAATGACCAGGAAAACCATATAACTCATTAGGTATTTTAAACCAAAGTCATTACCAACATTAAAAATATATATTATTATTATTGATATATACTCCTAACTTAGAATTGCTGGACAACATTTAAAATTAAACTGAACTTTCATAAATCTTGCTTACAAAGTTTTCTAATTCCCTTTAAACAATTAAATTATTCCATAGCTTACTGCTCAAGTCATAGTTTTTCAATTCCTGAAGGAAACAATTTTAAACCTTTATTTTAGATCCACCTTCAATCTGATCAATGCAAATAACTCACATCACTACTAAAAAAAAAGTTAAATAAGTAAATTAGAGAAAGATACACAGCACCTTGTTATAGGTGAATTAGATTGCAAATATATTATCATTTTTATAATATTCATAGCTTATGTCAGCTATTCATTTTTTTCTATTTGCTCATTAAAACATCATATTTTTATTTAAAACTAGTTACACAATAAATGTAAAACCTCAAACTAAAGGAGAATGAAAACTGGTATCATAATTAAATCAGTTACTGTTAGGATAGACAAAAGGAGGACTGCATAGCTGAGACCTAAATGCAACCAAGAAAATACTCTGAGTAAAAGCTTAGAGGTGATATGAGAAATCTGCATATATTAAACCTGCCTTCAAGGTCAGTTGCCTTGTGATTCAAAACAGCTCTCCTTTTCAGAAGATAAGGAGTTGATTATTACTAAATTATTAACTGGAATATAGATTATACTAGTTAGGAAAATTTTAAAAATCAGTCTGGCTATAAGGAACATGTTAGGATTTGACAGTCACTGTTCTGCACTTGCTTTTTACAATCGGCGTTATCATTGTTGCCACTGCAAACTCAGCAAAGTCAGTCAGAATATTTAAGATAGTGGTGGCACTCTGATACCAAAGATGCTGCATTATGCAAAATGATTGGGAGAAAGTTATCAGTTTGGGCCAGTACCTATCTCACATGTGTTCTAAAGAGGTATAATGTTTAATAAAAATAGTAGCAGCTCTACTATGCTGAGTACATTGTTAAACTTGAACATTTTGAATAAATGTATTATATTGACAGTAAACTTATGCATCTGGGAGCCCAATGCATACATACTTACACATACACATACATAAGAGTTTCACTGTTTCTTCATTTAAAAAATGCAGTGATAGATTATGTGGGTGTGTGGGCTCAGTTGGGTCTGACTTTTTGCCACCCTATGGACTGTAGCCTGCCAGGCTCCTCTGTCCGTGGAATTTCCCAGGCAAGAATACTGAAACGGGTTGGGTTGGCATTTCCTCCTCCAGGGGATCTTCCCCACCCAGGGATCAAACCCACATCTCCTGTGTCTCTTTCACTGCAGGCGGATTCTTTACCACTAAGCCACTGGGAAGTCCCATAATAGATTATATACACAGTCATAGCATCAAGAATCACTCAACATATCTCCTTAAAGCTTGTTTATATACAAAGGGAGAACAACAACATATTAATGTGATATTTGATTTAGATAAAACTCATTAAGATTTGCATCTCTATTTAATATAGAGTATTTGGTCAACTCAACTGAAATGTTAAATATTTCACCGTGTTTTATGTAAATTTCCTTTTCAAAAAAGCAATGTTGAATTTTTAAAAAATACCAAAATGAAGTATATCTTTGGAATAAAAACACAGACAACTAAAATGATATCAAAAGCAACAAATATTAATTTCATTTGAGCCAAACATCATAGGTAAAGTCATGGCTTTTGGCAATGGGCCAATTTTCAAAACTGAATATCAGAAGCTATCATCACGTAATTTGGAATTGCTTAATATATTAGACCAGTGATTCACTAATCCTGCTGTATATTAGAATCATCTGGGGAATTTTTAAAGATCCCAAGGCTAAAATTGTATCAGATACCAGTTACATTAGAACGTCCAGGGTGGGAGTCAGGTATCGGTGTGTTAAAAGCTTTAGGAAATTCAATGTGCAGTAAACACACATCTGTCCATTTTTGCTGAGCCAACCTCCAAATGTTTATAAGTTATTTTGTTGTTGTTGTTACAGGAAATTATATATTAACTTTTCAGTTCTAGGGCTCTAAAAGTGAAAATGCCATTTCCAAATCTTTAATTAAAAAATAAACAAACAAAAAACCCCTAAAAAACCATAAGCCAGTAATTGCATTGTGATTTTGGGTATTAATAGTAAATGAAATGCTTGTTCAGCCAGGCAGTGTTACATTCACTTTGTTGCTGCTGTTGAGCCCCTAAGTCATGTCCGACTTGTTGCGACCCCATGGGCTGTAGCCCACCAGTCTCTTCTGTCCATGGGATTCTCCAGGCAAGAATACTGGAGAATCTTGCCATTTCCTCCTCCAGGGGATTTTCCCAGCCCAGGGATCAAACCCACGTCTCCTGCACTGGCAGGTGGATTCTTCGCCACTGAGCCATCAGGGAAGTTACATTCACATTAATCAGCAATTTAATTAAAACAATGCATTATGATAACAGATATAATACTTTTCTAACTGTCATAGTACAAAAGAAAAAACAACTTAAGTCAGGAAATGGACCTCTAGAAAAGTTTAGGTTAGTCATGAATGTGTAGAATTTAAATAAATTCAATACATATTCGTATCAAAATGCTAGGGGCAAAAATATTACGTCTTACTTAAGTGTTAAGAACTTAGAATAATTTTTATAGCATTACTACTATTTTAAAATGAAATGAGTAAAATAAACAACAAGTAAAACCAAGTAAATATATATATGGTAAAACTGTGTGGTAATCTGTTTTTTCGTGGAATGAAGCTTACACAATTTTGAGGGCTCTTAAGAAAGAACTGGGTCAGGAAGATTGTTGTTCATTATTAGAGTCCAATATATTGCAAAATTAGTGTATTATACATCTAGCAGGGAGGTCAATGTGTCTGTATGAATGAGGACAGAAGAAAATGAACTCAATGATTAAAATTTTTTCTACATGAAGTCATTGCAGCAACAGGGAGTTCTTAGATAGTCTATGTGATAATGATAGAATGTTCAAATGCCTTGATTATAGAAATTGAATTAGAATCTAGGTAAAGCGTGAAGGATAAGAAATTCATTATCCTGTGGTTTCAAGGATTATTCCCTTGTATTACCTACAGAGAGCAGAGATTTCAAAACAAGCCTTTCTGGTTCCAAAACCTTTGCTTCTTCTCTTACACACTGTTTGGTGGTATGTTTCAACTCACTTTGTTAAGACAAGTAACCAAATTCCAGTGAAAGTATTTATATTACATAGGCATGACATAATTCTATAGTTACACTAATTTACATGAAATACTGCTTCACCAAAATTTAGGTGGCATATTAAGAAAGTAACCAAGCTTACAGCAATGGTCCTCAGTGAAGGGTAATTTCCCCTCAGCATAGAAATTTACAAATGTCTGGAGACCTTTTTGGTTGTGACAACTGAGAAACAGTGGTAATGCTGATATATAGTGGGTACAGGCCAGGAATGCTATAAACAGAGTGATTATCTATGTCAAATATCAATAATGCTCTGACTGAGAAACTTTGACCTACATATAGTAGACTTAGTTCATGTGTCTTCATTTAAAATTAAACATATTTTAAATGAGAATCAATTGTGAAAATGTTCATTCTTTTTGAAAATTATAAGGCTCAATTGTGATAACATGCTTCAGTCTTTTGGAGATTATAAAGAACTGCCTAATCTTTACTTACTTAAAACTTTATTTATTGAAATGTTTTATAAAAATAATGTTCATCAAATATATTCTGGTATAATCTAAGTATGCAGACACAATCTTTTATACTTCATCATAACCCTAGTATCTCCACAGTCAACCGATAATATGCACATTTTAAAAAAGTTTGTTTAATAATGAACTAATATACTAGCATAACAACTGTAATTCCTGGGGCAGAATCTTTTACTCAGAATAAAGTGAAATTAGTGAAAATTAATACCAAGTAGAAAAAAACTGGGATTCCCAAGTGGCCTAGTGGTAAAGAATTTGCCTGCCAATGCTGGAGACACAGGTTTGATCTTCTGAGTCACCAAGGAAGAACCCAACACTTATATAATAATAAAAGGGTCATTTTTCAAGAAGGCATAACAATTCTAAATATATAAGCTCTAAAAGATCTCCAAAATATGTAAGGCAAAATTCATAAATCTGAATAAAGTAATAGCTAAATCCACAACAGCACTCCTCTCAGTAACTTATTGAACACGGGACATCAGCTTAATAAAACATAGATGACTAAAACAACATAATCAACCAACTATCTAATTGAATTTATTGAATATACTCCCATCCAACATCAGTGGAAAACACATTCTCTTCAAGTGCACATGGAATATTCACCAGAATGGACAATTTTCTGGATCACAAAATAAACTTTAAAAAAAATAAAATAAAATAAACTTTAACATATCTAGAGAGTAGAAATCATACAGAGCATGCTTTAGAAATATAACAGAATTAAACTAGAAATCAATCATAGAAAGATACCTGGAAGGAACACTCTATACTGTTTGGAAATTAAACAACACATTCCTAAATAACCCAAGGTCAAAAAAGAAGGCGTAATGAAAAAAAGCTTTTTTGAACTATGAAAATACAACATATCAAAATTGTAGAATAAAGCTAGGGTAGAACTTAGAGGAAAGTTTATGATATTAAGTGCTTATATTAGAAAAGAAAGATCTAAAATCAGTAACCTTAGTCTCCATTTAGATATTGAGAAACTAAAAACTGCAGAAAAAGATCAAAGTTCAAACAAACAAAAGCAATGAAATAAGAAAGGTGCAAGAAGTCATAGAGTTATAGAATCCAAGCAGTATGGCTCTAGAATTTGTATGCTTAACTAGAATTGGAACACTGAAAAGACCAGTAAGCAAAGTTATACATAAACACATAAGCATGAACTAAGATAAATTAACTAAAGTAATAACCAGCAATAACATTTAAATTAAGAAGGAGGCAATCCTTAAAGAGTTTTAAAGGCTTATACAATTTAGATGACAGGCACATTTATTGATTTCAAACTTAAGTCGAGTAAGTTGTCTTTAATTTAATAAGAAAAATAATATAAATATAATAATAGTTTATAGAAAGCTAAGGTTAAAAAGTGGGGAATGGTGGAATAAAAAGTAATTAATCAAAAGGAAAGCAGAAATAATTTGGAATAAAAGACTAAACAATCACAAAATACAATAACATGTATATGTAATCATTATAAATGTCAGTCATTTATAGAAAATCCACAAGTTGATATATTTGCTAAAACAAAACAGTAACAAAATTTTGCTTTAAGCTGTCTAAAAGAGGCAATTCTAATCACAGAAAATTTGAAAGTGAAAGAATGAAAAAATATAGTAGGCCAACAAGACAAAAGAGAGGGCAAACTTCAGCAATACGTGAACCGTGAACTCCCTGATGTTCAAGCTAGTTTTAGAAAAGGCAGAGGAATCAGAGATCAAATTGCCAACATCCCCCGGATCATGGAAAAAGCAAGTGAGTTCCAGAAAAACATCTACTTCTGCTTAATTGACTATGCCAAAGCCTTTGACTGTGTGGATCACAAGAAACTGTGGAAAGTTCTTCAAGAGATGGAAATACCAGACCACCTGACTTGCCTCTTGAGAAATCTGTATGCAGGTCAGGAAGCAACAGTTAGAACTGGACATGGAACAACAGACTGGTTCCAAATAGGAAAAGGAGGACGTCAAGGCTGTATATTGTCACCCTGCTTATTTAACTTCTATGCAGAGTACATCGTGAGAATCCTGGACTGGAAGTAACACAAGCTGGAATCAAGACTGCTGGAAGAAATATCAATAGCCTCAGATATGCAGATGACACCACCCTTATGGCAGAAAGTGAAGAGAAACTAAAAAGCGTCTTGTTGAAAGTGAAAGAGGAGAGTGAAAAAGTTGGCTTAAAGCTCAACATTCAGAAAACCAAGATCATGGGATCCGGTCCAATCATTTCATGGGAAATAGATGGGGAAACAGTGGAAACAGTGTCAGACTTTGTTTTTTTGGGCTCCAAAATCACTGCAGATGGTGACTGCAGCCATGAAATTAAAAGACGCTTACTCTTTGGAAGGAAAGTTATGACCACTCTAGATAGCATATTCAAAAGCAGAGATATTACTTTGCCAACTAAGGTCCATCTAGTCAAGGCTATGGTTTTTCCTGTGGTCATGTATGGATGTGAGAGTTGGACTGTGAAGAAGGCTGAGTGCCGAAGAATTGATGCTTTTGAACTGTGGTGTTGGAGAAGACTCTTGAGAGTCCCTTGGACTGCAAGGAGATCCAACCAGTCCATCCTAAAGGAGATCAACCCTGGGATTTCTTTGGAAGGAATGATGCTAAAGCTGAAGCTCCAGGACTTTGGCCACCTCATGAGAAGAGTTGACTCATTGGAAAAGACTCTGATGCTGGGAGGGATTGGGGGCAGGAGCAGAAGGGGATGACATAGGATGAGACGGCTGGATGGCCTCACAGACTCGATGGACGTGAGTCTGAGTGAACTCCAGGAGATGGTGATGGACAGGGAGGCCTGAAGTGCTGTGATTCGTGGGGTCGCAAAGAGTCGGACACGACTGAGCAACTGACTGAACTGAACTGATGCTAATATTAAATAAGAGGCAATTTAAGAGGAAAAAAAAAAGGCATTATGAAGATGAAAGAGGACACCATGTAATAGTAAAATGCTGTAATTCATCAAGAAGATGCAAAATTTCTAAGCCTATATAGAGCTAATGGCATAGTCTTGAATATATAAGGCAAAAGGAGCAAGAATAATTATAAATTATATATGAATCATTTTGCAATTGATAGATGAAGCAGGAAAAATTTAACAAACTAATTGACATGCATAAATAGTCATCATCCAACAATTAAAAATGTGCATTCCTCTCATTCTTTCATGAATGTTTATAAAATTTAACATATAAAAAGTGTTAAAAGTTGTATTAAATAGATCATATTTCCTGAGAACTATGCAATAAAATTAGATATCAGAAACAGAGAAATAATAAAGAAAACCTTACTTTATTTCAGAAATTTGAAAAATATTCTAAGTAACTCAGGATTTGAGTTCAATATTATGAAGCAAATTAGGGGAGGATATCTACTTCATATGAAACTAAGCTATAGTCAGGGGACAATTTAGAGCTTTGGTGTCCCATTTAAAAAGTCAGAAAACAAGCAGTTGAAAAAAAATCAGTAATATTAAATAGTGAGAAGAAGCATCTATTGCTATTAAAATAAAACAAAGATTAAACAAATAGGTTCAAAACAGTCATTTGTTTTTTGAGTAGATACTAAGCTGGAAATGAACATCTGCCAAGTCTTATAAAAAAAAAAAGAGAAAGACACAAAGTATATTAGGAACTAAAGAAAGGAATAAAGTAGTTACATCAGATATTTTAAAATAATATGTGAACACTGTGAACAATTTTATGGCATTGATCAGAAAATCTAGACTATACAGGCATTTTCCTAACCAAATTTGTTCAGAGGAAATAGAAAAGCTGAATAAAATCATTACTATCTTTAAAATTATATCAATTTATTAAAATCCACAAATAATAAAACTTCAGACACCAGAGGTTTTTCAAAGAAATTATGTCAAACACTTAAAAAGCACGAAAACTCAATGTTTAATACACTATTTTAGAACATATATAAAGAACTTCTACTAATATATTCTTAATTCTGAAATCAGGCCACAACAGGTTACTAAATATAATTCTTAAATAAAACTTAGCAAATTAAATCAGGCAATGTAAAAGAATACAGTAAAATATGACCAGATTGATATACAAGTAAGTCTCCTACATACTAACCTTCAAGTTTTGAATTTTCAAAGATGTAAATGTGCATCTGGCTCCAGCAAGAACCAGAACCTGTGCCATGAACATCAGGCATGAGTGACAGCTTGCTCTTGTCTCCTACCCCTGACAATCCTTCAGCTCTATCATCTCCCACATATTCTCTCTCCCCAGTCAGTAACTCTTCCTGCCTGTTCATTAGTTGCAGTCCCTATATGCTAGCTTTTTACTGTACTATAATATTTTCCAAGGTAAGAAAGTGTAAGATTATATTATTCTGTGTAAGATTATACTGTAAGATTAGATTTTTTCATTTTTTGTTTTTTTATGTATTATTTGTATGAAAAGTATCATAAGCCTATTACAATACAATATTATATAGTCAATTGTGTTAGTTGACTACTGAACTAAATTTGTTGGACTTACGAATAAATTTGACTTACGAATGTGGTCTCAGAATAGAATTCATTCATATGTAGCGGACTTACTGTTAATATTTGAAAATCTATTGCCGTTATTCTAATTTAAATTGAAGATTAAATTAATAAAGATTATAAAGTGAAGTAGAAGTCATTTAATAATATGCAATATTCATAAATAATAAAAAGTCTTAAACTACAAATTCTAGTCAACTTTTAAAATAAAAAACTTACATCGAATATTATTAACAGTTATTAAGACCATTACTTTTAAATTCATGAAAGGGATGGGAGGGCAACTATCATTGCTTTTTTTTAAATTAGAGGATAATTGCTTTACAATATTGTGTTGGTTTCTGCTGTACATCAACATGAAAGTGATATCATAAGTGAAACGAATCGCCGGTCTAGGTTCGATGCAGGATGCAGGATGCAGGATGCTTGGGACTGATGCACGGGGATAATCCAGAGAGAAGGTGTGGGGCGGGAGGGGGGAGGTGGGGGTCGGGATTGGGAGTTCATGTACACTCATGGCTGATTCATGTCAATGTATAGCAAAACAAATACAGTATTGTAAAGCAAAACAAACAAAAAATAAAAATTAATTAAAAAAAAAAGAAAGTGAAATTTGTTTAGTCATGTCCACCTCTTTGCGACCCCATGGACTATACAGTTTATAGAATTCTCCAGGCCAAAATACTGGAATGGGTAGCCTTTCTGTTCTCCAGGGGATCTTCCCAACCCTACAATCAAACCCAGGTCTCCCACATTGCAGGTGGATTCTTTACCAGCTGAGCCACAAGGGAAACCCAAGAAGACTGGACTGGGTAGCCAGCCTATCCCTTCTCCAGTGGGTCTTCCCGACCCAAGAATCCAACCAGGGTCTCCTGCATTGCAGGCAGATTCTTTACCAACTGAGCTATCAATCAGCTTTAAATATACATATATCCTTTCCCTTTTCACTCCCCGCACCCCACCTCTCTAGGCTATCAGGAGCACCAAGCTGGGCTCCCTGTGCTGTGCAGCAGTATCTCACTAGCTGTCTGTTTCACACATGGTAGTGTACACATGTCAGTGCTACTCTCTTAGATCGTCCCACCCTCTCCTTCCCCTGCTGTGTCCAGAAGTCCATTCCCTATATCTGCATCTCTATTCCTGCCCTGCAAATAGGTTCAGGAGTACCATTTGTCTAGATACCATATATATGTGTTAAAATATGATATTTATTTTTCTCTTTCTGACTTACTTTACTCGGTATAGCAGGCTTTAGGTTCATCCACCTCACAACTGAATCATTCATTACTTTAGATGGCTGATATGTACCACAACTTCTTTATCCCTTCATCTATCAATGGATATCTCGGTTGCTTCCATGTCCTGACTATTATAAATAGAGCTGCTATGAACATGGGGGCACATGTGTCTTTTTCAATTATGGTCTTCTCAGGGTATATGACCAGTGGTAGAATTGCACCTCTGATATCTCATATATTGGCAGGCAGGTTCCTTACCACTAGTACAACCTGGGAAGCCCACATGGCAGTTTTATTACCAGTTTTTAAAGAAATCTCCATACTGTTCTCCATAGTGGCTGTATCAAGATCATTGCTTTATTTGATCTTGTACTAGAGTTCTAACCAGGAGAGGAATATAAGAAAAAATACCATAAAAAAGTCCAATCAACTTATGTCCAAATAGAAAACCCAAAAGAATTTATAAGTACATTATTACTTTTAATACAGTCATTCAAAACATTTGCTTACACAAGTATTAATTGTATTAATATATACTATACTGGCAAAAACTGATAGAAGAAAAAAAATATTGGATTCTGAAAGAAAAAAGAAAATTATCATGCACCAGAGCAACAAAGATGTTAATGAACTTAGGAATGATGAGAGAATATTATAAAACTTTAGAAACTCATTAAAGTTAAAGAAATGGAGACATATACCATGTTCATGGATATGAACACTGCAGAAGTTAATCTACAACTTTAAGGAACTTTAACACAACTTTCACCCACAGCCAATGCAATTTTCACTGTATTTAAATAAATGATTATGTAATAAATGTAAAAGAGGAAAAGGTCCAAGAAAGCCCAGATATTTGAAGAAGAACAAGGAGAAAGGACTTCCCCAATTAAACATAAAGACATACTTGAATATTAAAAAGGGCATGTATGATATTATTACAGAACAGTCAACATACAAGTAGAATAAAATAAAACACTGAAATGAGAGCTATGTCTGGATGAGAAGTTGATATCTGAATACCATTCGGGACCAATGGGTAAATGATGAATTATTTAATAAATGATCCTAAGGCAACTAATTATACCTATGGAAATCATACACTCAAATCCCAAACACAAAATATACATAAAGTAGATAAATGACTTAAATATAAAGGCAAATCTTTTAGAAAAATAAGAAACAGTAATATCAAATAAGGGAAAGAAATGGTAGGGACCTAACAGAAGCAGAAGCAGAAGATATTAAGAAGAGGTGGGAAGAATACACAGAAGAACTGTACAAAATAGATCTTCACGACCCAGATAATCACGATGGTGTGATCACTCGCATAGAGCCAGACATCCTGGAATGTGAAGTCAAGTAGGCCTTAGAAAGCATACTATGAACAAAGCTAGTGGAGGGGATGGAATTCCAGTTAAACTATTTCAAATCCTGAAAGATGATGCTGTGAAAGTGGTGCACTCAATATGCCAGCAAATTTGGAAAACTCAGCAGTGGCCACAGGAATGGAAAAGGTCAGTTTTCATTCCAATCCCTAAGAAAAGCAATGCCAAAGAGTGCTCAGACTACTGCACGATTACACTCATCTCACATGCTAGCAAAGTAATGCTCAAAATTCTCCAAGCCAGGCTTCAGCAATACGTGAACCGTGAACTCCCTGATGTTCAAGCTGGTTTTAGCAAAGGCAGATGAACCAGAGATCAAATTGCCAACATCCGCTGGATCATCGAAAAAGCAAGAGAGTTCCAGAAAAACATCTATTTCTGCTTTATTGACTATGTCAAAGCCTTTGACTGTGTGGATCACAATAAACTGTGGAAAATTCTTCAAGAGATGGGAATCCCAGACCACTTGACCTGCCTCTTGAGAAATCTGTATGCAGGTCAGGAAGCAACAGTTAGAAATGGACATGGAACAACAGACTGGTTCCAAATAGGAAAAGGAGTATGTCAAGGCAGTATATTGTCACGCTGCCCATTTAACTTATATGCAGAATACATCATGAGAAATGCTGTGCTGGAGGAAGCACAAGCTGGAATCAAACTGCTAGGAGAAATATTAATAAGCTCACATATGCTGATGACACCATCCTTAGGGCAGAAAGTGAAGAACTAAAGAGTGTCTTGATAAAAGTGAAAGAGGAGAGTGAAAAAGTTGGCTTAAAGCTCAACATTCAGAGAACTAAGATCATGGCATCCAGTTTCACCACTTCATGGTAAATAGATGGGGAAATAGTGGAAACTCGCTGACTCTAGTTTTCTGGGCTCCAATATCACTGCAGATGGTGACTGCAGCCATCAGATTAAAAGACACTTACTCTTAGTTATGGATGTGACTGGTGATAGAAGCAAGATCCGATGCTGTAAAGAGCAGTATTGCATAGGAACCTGGAATGTCAGGTCCATGAATCA
>SJXQ01006515.1:251187-442792 GCA_006408695.1 Aepyceros melampus
AAAAGCAGAGACATTACTTTGCCAACAAAGGTCCATCTAGTCAAGGCTATGATTTTTCCAGTGGTCATGTATGGATGTGCGAGTTGGATTATAAAGAAAGCTGAGTGCCAAAGAATTGATGCTTTTGAGCTGTGGTGTTGGAGAAGACTCCTGAGAGTCCCATGGACTGCAAGGAGATCCAACCAGTCCATCCTAAAGGAGATCAGTCCTGGATGTTCACTGCAAGGACTGATGTTGAATGAAACTCCAATATTTAGGCCACCTGATATGAAGAGCTGACTCACTGGAAAAGACCCTGAGGCTGGGAAAGATTGAGGGCAGGAGGAGAAGGGGATGACAGAGGATGAGATGGTTGGATGGCATCACCGACTCAATGGACATGGGTTTGGGTGGACTCCGGGAGTTGGTGATGGACAGGGAGGCCTGGCGTGCTGTGGTCATGGGGTTACAAAGAGTCAGACACAACTGAGCGACTGAACCGAACTGAACTGAACTGAATATTAAATATGTTTATTATCTCAATATAAGAAATTGAATTGTAATAAAAGATTAAAAAAACCCCACAAACCATAAAGCAAATATTGATACATCTGATTATATTAAATTTTAAAAAGTTTTATTTGTTTTATAATATCAAAATATGCCATAAGCAAAGCAAAAAGACAAAGTGCTAACTGGAGGAAACATTAAACAGCAATATAAAATGATGGTTATGTGAAAATGTAAGAATACTGTGAGGAAGTATTAATTTCAAAATTATATTTAGTTACATAGACTTCAATTATATAAAAAACACACACAAATACACACATTTAGATGACAGATGTAGATAGATGAGAAACAGGAAAAGAGACTCACACAGAAAGAAAGAGAGATACTCACTAATGCGCCTGATCTTTCAACTTTCTCTTGCCACCATTTCCAAATGAATCATGATAATGCATGTCAATATATCAGTGTCTTATGGTATCACTGTATGTTAGACTACAGAATGTTTAGGTTTTTCACCCTTAACCTCAATTCTGAATTCCTGTTAGACTACCCAAACCTGACAAAACACCTCTACTTAACCAGAGCCCACACATAGTACCCAGTGTGACTCCCAAACTTTGGCACTTTTTACTTCTTTCTCATGTAGCTTCAGTCCTTTGCTTCTCTCTCTACCATCTTCTCATCTACTCAAAAATCAATTCTTGCCACATCAATTTCACTTTTATCCTTTTTCAAAATGAATGCTTTACTCTGTTTATCATATCAAAATTAACTTTAGAATCCTTTTGATAAACTTTTCTTAAACAATTAACTCAAAAGCTTATGAATTATTTACTTAGGTTCATTTTCTTACTCAGGAACCTGGCAATTCCATTTATTCCTTTTTGTTTTCTTTTAAATTGCTTAAATTTATAATTACCTTGAAATTGACACACCTCTGCTTACAATTATTTCCAAACATCATGTATTTTCAAAAATATATAATAATTTTGATGGAATTAGTTAATACATTTTGAATCTCAGTTTTGTAACTTTATTACAAACATTAGTTTTGTAAAATATATTCCTTCTAAAGAGAATAATAATGCTTTCCATCACCACTTCCCTAGCACATTTAATTGTAAAGCTCATATAAGCTTGATTGAAAAAAAAGCAGTTTACAGTGTAAATAAATGACAATTTAAAAGTCAATTCTTCCCCTTCTCAGTGTCAGTCTCCACTGATAGGGATATAGACACTGTAACAAGTAGGAAGGTAAGTAAATAAGTTATATTAAAAATATATAATTACCTATCTATAATTTCTATATATGATATATATAGAAATATATACAAAATACATTTCACAAACATTCATACATACAATATACATACACATGTAAAATTTTCTATACACATAACCTTTTCAAATGCCTATAGAAATTTTCAGCCCAAATAAAACTGTAGTGATCAACCATTAGGACATGAATATTATTCTACCTTTATATATGTAGATCTATCTCAGTTTTAGTCACTGCCTGAAATATATATTTGTTTGTTTGGTCAAAAGACATTCAGTGATTTCCACCTATATCACAAGAATTTGGAATGGGGAAGTAAACCTTACAGATTGTCTTTTGGTTTTATATAGGAGAAAAAAAATGGAATTTAGTAACATCCAGTGCATTAACAACATATTTGGGGCTTGCTTGGTGGCTCAGATAGTGAAAAATCTGCCTGCAATGCTGGATACTCAGTTTCAATCCCTGGGTCAGGAAGATCCCCCAGAGAAAGAAATGGCAACTCACTCCAGTATTCTTGCCTGGATAATTCCATGGACAAAGCAGCCTGGCAGGCTATACAGTCCATGGGGCTGCAAAGAGTTGGACATGACTGAGTGACTAACACTTTCACTTTCAAACAACATATTCAGAAAATATTTAGGAATGGTAATTAACTGGTAGTGAGCCAGTTCAATCATGAAATCTACTAAGCTGTGAATTAGAAAGAAGGTCAAAGGGAATGATATTCTATTAATCAAGGCACACTACCTTGTAGGAACTAAGGAGTACAAGAATGAGGTTGTTAATTATTTTCTCTGATTAGGTAACCTATTTCTCCTCATGTGCATTTAAATATTAATCAGAGATTCACTTCAGTACAGGATTGTTCAAAAGGATAAAATGAGGGAAGAGTTCAAGTATAAGATAAAGAGCCACTTAAAGAGGATGATAAGAGTCACCTGCTTACTAAACCTAGCATTTAATAATTATTAAAGCTTCTTGTAAACTTTATGATAGATTTCATTTTTGCTGTCTTATAAACAGAATTTTTATGTTACTGAAATTAGTTTAGTGTTTGACTTTTAAACTCATAAAAATTATTAAATCTACTTTGAAACCTATTGTTACTTAGAAGATTGGTATGCAGTGGTAGAAAGAACAGGTACAATTCTCTATGATAAATGTCTGATCTTCAATTTACATAATCACTTTTAAAAGCACATCCAGGTTTTTAAAATGCAAAACACTTTCTTTTCATTAAGAGATAAAGTCACTAAACTAACCAATTTTAAAAAGGCAATTTTTTCTCCGAGATCTTAAACTCTGAAGATGCCTTTCCCAAATCAAAAAAATTAATTAGAGTGGACTGTGTTAGTTATTACAAACAGACTGTCAAGGGTCATTCCACTTAAATCATTGAGTAGTAAGCTGAGTTAATTATTCAGAGTCCTTGTATGTACAAAATATTTAAAATGTAACTGAGAGTTAAATGGATTCATCACATTCTTTCTCAGATGATTTTTTTAAAGTAGATGAAAAAGTTGCAAGAACTCACAAATATATATAATAATATTTTCAGCTCATACTATGTGCTTTTTGTAACTCATATTAAGGAAATTGCAAATACCCACACAATATAACTATCTCTAGTGTAAAGGTACACTTGTATTTGCATATAAGAGACAGGACAGTGAAAAGGACTCAAAAAGATTGCCAGACAAATGTTTTTAAATTGTATTTTGATAGTTTGCTTTATCTTTGTCCATAATTTAGTAAATAAATATAATTTCAAAACACTAGGGTTTTGAGTTTCAAACTTTTGAGAACTTTGTTCTGTTTATCTTGTGCTTGAAAAGGATTAAAGAATAAGATAGGGAGAAAATCCAACTCAGTGTAGACCACAAACAATCTTACATTCACTTGGAAATTCCAAAGGGTTATTTGAAGGCAAGAAATGAATAGCATTAATGAAGAAGCATGCACAGCCAGTGTGGAGGCTAATTCTTCATTTGCAGTTGAGGAAACAAAGAGGTTAAATGACTTCTCAAAGGTTCACCAACAAGTTAGCAGAAGTATCAGATTTACAAATCAGTAACTAAATCAAACATTTAGTGGGTAAAAATCCATGCCCGCACTTAAAATCTAACATATTTTCAGAGAATATCAGCATAGAAAAACAGAGACTTTTTCTCTCTAAATCACTAA
Organism: Aepyceros melampus; assembly: GCA_006408695.1. Taxonomy (NCBI): domain Eukaryota; kingdom Metazoa; phylum Chordata; class Mammalia; order Artiodactyla; family Bovidae; genus Aepyceros; species Aepyceros melampus. The sequence continues at coordinate 255,146 of SJXQ01006515.1, forward strand.
TAAACTATTTATAAAATCCTCTGAGAAGAAAAAACTTTTCCTAGTGATAGTCATAAAAATTGTCAAGAGTTGAACGTATCCGAGATTCTGGTAGACATTTCTATAACTACTTACATGAGTGAGGGGATATTACCCTCCTTTTCACTCATGGACCACCAAATAGACCAGTTATAATTCAAACTCACCAGTTATAATTCAAATTCTAGAGTCAGATAGATAAGAGGCTCAAACTAGTTTCCGTTGTTCATAATTCACTCAATAAGATCCCAGAGTACTTATATACAAACAAGAGATCATGTTAATTTATAATAAAAACATCATGAACCTAATAAATCATTTAAGTGGAATATAAATATACAATTTAGACAAAGGGAAATATAAATAGAATACCAACATATGGGAAAATTTCTACATTTGGTAATAACCAAAGGGCTTCCCTGGCGGCTCAGATGGTAGAGTCTGCCTGCAATGCAGGAGACCTGGGTTCGATTCCTGGGTTGGGAAGATCCCTTGGAGAAGAAAATGGCAATCCACCCCACCATTCCTGCCTGGGAAATCCCATGGATGGAGGAGCCTGGCAGGCTACAGTCCATGGGGTCGCAAAGAATAGGATACAACTGAGCAACTAACACTTGCACTTTCACTTTTCAAAGGACATTCATTCATTTTAAAACATAATTTTATGCCTAGGAAGTTCATTTCGTAAATGATAACATTATATACTAGATAACTGATATCATTCATATAATGCTAATAACAATATAAATTGCCCTCCTCTAAGTGTATATATACATATACGAATACCTATATATCAAGAGCTATTAAAATCCTTGTAAATTTTGACCTAGCTCTAAATTTTGGCCAGTTCTAAGATGTCTTTCTTGAGATTTAATACACAGAGAGGCACTGTAAAAGCAGAAACACTACTGTTTAATATAAACAGTAAAATCCTGTTTTCTTTCCTGATCATGCCCAGAATTTTACTGACTTTTAGGATTATGAGGGCAACTTTAGGCATATGTATTCTGAAAATAGTCTACAGTGATTCCTAGGTCCTTAGATCACCTAGAACTTTGTGTTTACTGACTTTAAACTAGTTCCCATCTACCGCAGAAGATTATAACTTGTGATGACATCATTTTCTCATATGTGCATACTCCCATGGGCGCACCCTGAGTTGTCAACAATTCATCATGACTGAAAACACCACCACCCCTTTCCTACTCAAAAAGTCATTTCATAATTCAAGAGAATGAGACAGTTTTTTATAGGCATAGCACTGATTCAGTTCTAACATAAAAGAAGCAATCCTCAAAATTTGATAAAGTATTACTCACAACAAACACAACATTGACTGTCACACATCAGCTTGTCATGGCACCACGTACAGGAGGTTCTGACTTAGATCAACGGCCATTGTAAGAATATCCTGACACTATCTGTCACTAGAAGCCAAAAACTGTACACTGAATTTTGCTGTGTTACTCTTACTATTCTAATAAAACAATATATGGCATTTGTTAGATGATTACTCTTTATCAGGTCCTATGGCATCCCCGATGGCTCAGCAGTAAAGAATCCACCTGCAATGCAGGAGATGTGGGTTCCACCCCTGGAGGAGGAAAGATCCCCAGAGTAGGAAATGGCAACCCACTCCAGTATTCTTGCCTGGGAAATGTCATGGACAGAGGAGCCTGGCAGGCTATAGTCCATGGGGTGGAAAAGAGTAGGACTGAGTGACTAAACAGTAACAACAAAAATGTTACTTTACATACTTTATCTTGTTTAACATTTAACAATAGCTCTGTAGGTGACCATTATTTTAGTCTTTATTTTATAGAGAGGAAAACTGTACTTAGTGTAAGTAATTGCCCAAAACATAGTAAGAAAACCAAATACAAATATAGGGCTACCAGATGTCAAAGTAGTCCATGGAGTCACAAAAGAGTTGGACACAACTTAGCGACTAAACGTCAGAGTCTATTCTCATAACCAGTGCTTTTTATTTTTCCCACATGAAATTTCTTCAAGTATTGAGAATTACTTGCCTATGCAGTCTTCTCTATGGCAAGTAATGTCCTTCTCCCTCTAGATTCCAAACTGCACTTTCTAGCGGCACTGCGAGTATTTTAAAATTATTACGATTTTGTGTGGAGAAAATCTACATATTTTAAGACTGTGTGTGTGTGTTTGTGTGCTTTTAAAATACAAAAAAATTGAAATCTACATTATGTTTCTCAAGTGTCTTTGTTTTCTTAAGAATCTATCCAGGAAATGTTTCCATATCTTCATATATTGGGCACTCTCAGTAGACAGTTAACTTGTCTCTAGGTGTTTGCTACTACAGACAATATCATCAGAAAGAGTCTGCAAACATCTTTGCCAAAAATGTGTGAGTCGTTCTAGAGACAGTATCCCTGAGTCAACAGGTATGGATTTTTTTTTTCTTTTTGAGAGAAAAGGTCAAATTACTTCAAAGTCATTGTAATCATTTATGCACACACGAACACTATATGGCAATAAAAGCCCTGTTTTCCCACAATCTCATTGATAACAATATTAACAGAACTTTCTATTTTGGCTAAAATGAAGAATAGAAATATTACATTGCTGTTTATACTTGCATTTCTTTAATTATTTGTAGAGATCAGGCATTTTACCATATGTTTAAAAGTTTATTTTTTTCTTTGAATTACATGCAACTATCTATTTGCCTGCAAAGCTGTTTGCTATTTGATTCATAAAAGTTATTTATATATTAAAATTAATATTCATTTAAAATATGTTAAAAATACTATTTATAACATGCATATTTTTAAAAATTTTCATAGAGTCAAATTTCATTATTTGCTTCATTGTATACTTTACTGTGTTTATTGTATAGAGGAATTCTTACTAGATTTAAAGAAAAAAATACTCTTTCTTTCTCACTTCCTCCTTTGTACAAATTTTGTAACTATTATTTTTCATTTACAAATATATTTCATCTGAGATAAATAACAAGGTTCTACTGTATAGCACAGATAATAATATTCAATATTATATGATAAACTATCATGGAAAATAGTATTAAAAATATATATGTATAACTGAATCACTTTGCTGTATAGTAGAAATTAAAATTGTAAATCAAGTATAATAAAAATTTGTTGTAAAAAAAAATATATATATATATAAATAGAATCAGATGCCCAGGTCAAAGCCTATGTCCATCTGAGAGTTTACCATATATATATGTATATTTATTTGAATAGTACTTCTGACTCTGTGCAATGCTTCTTCATTTTCTTGATACTGTTCTTTGAAACACAAAGATTTTTTATTTTGATAAGTCAACTTTTTTTCTTCTGTTTATGCTTTTAGCATTGTATCTAAAAATCCATTGTTTAATCCAACTTCATGAAGATGTAAAACTACGTTTTATTCTAAGGATTGTATCGTTTAAGCTCAGATTTATGCTGATCCATTTCGAGCATATTTTTAATTATTTAGTTAGGTAGGGGTTCAACCTCATCTTCTTGAAAATGAATTTCCAGATGCTACAACACAATTCATTGAAGAAACCATTCTCTTCCCATTAAATAGTCTTAGTACTCTCAACAAAATCAATTGACTAAAATGTATGGGTTTATATTTGGACTCTCAGCTCTATGTACCTCAGTTTGATTCCAGCACCATACAATTTTATTACTGTAGCTTTGTGATAAATTGTGATATGTTTTCAAGTAAGGAAGAATGGGTCATCTAACATTTATTCAAGCTGGTTTTAGAAAAGGCAGAGGAACCAGAGATCAAATTGCCAACATCTGCTGGATTCTCAAAAAAGCAAGAGAGTTCCAGAAAAACATCTATTTCTGCTTTATTGACTATGCCAAAGCCTTTGACTGTGCGGGTCACAATAAACTGTGAAAAATTCTCAGAGAGATGGGAATACCAGACCACCTGACCTGCCTCTTGAGAAACCTGTATGCAGGTCGGGAAGCAACAGTTAGAACTGGACATGGAACAACAGACTGGTTCCAAATAGGAAAAGGAGTATGTCAAGGCTGTATATTGTCACCCTGCTAATTTAACTTATATGCAGAGCACATCATGAGAAACACTGGGCTGGAGGAAGCACAAGCTGGAATCAAGATTGCCAGGAGAGGGATGCTACGGGGAGGGAGGAAGGAGGGGGGTTCAGGATGGGGAACATGTGTATACCTGTGGCGGATTCATTTGATGTATGGCAAAACCAATACAACATTGTAAAGTAATTAACCTCCAATTAAAATAAATAAATTTATATTAAAAAAATAAAACCAAAAAAAAAAGATTGCCGGGAGAAATATCAATAACCTCAGATATGCAGATGACACCACCCTATGGCAGAAAGTGAAGAAGAACTAAAGAGCCTCTTGATGAAAGTGAAACAGGAGAGTGAAAAAACTGGCTTAAAGCTCAAATTCAGAAAACTAAGATCATGGAATCTGGTCCCATCACTTCATAGCAAATAGATGGGGAAACAGTGGAAACTAGCTGACTTTATTTTTCTGGGCTCCAAAATCACTGCAGATGATGACTGCAGCCATAAAATTAAAAGACACTCCTTGGAAGGAAAGTTATGACCAACCTAGACAGCATATTAAAAAGCAGAGATGTTACTTTGCCAACAAAGGTCCATCTAGTCAAGGCTATGATTTTTCCAGTGGTCATGTATGGATGCGAGAGTTGGACTATAAAGAAAGCTCAGTGCCAAAGAATTGATGGTTTTGAGCTGTGGTGTTGGAGAAGACTCTTGCAAGTTCCTTGGACTGCAAGGAGATCCAACCAGTCCATCCTAAAGGAGATCAGTCTTGGGTGTTCATTGGAAGGACTGATATTGAAGCTGAAACTCTAATCGTTTGGCCACCTCATGCAAAGAACTGACTCATTTGAAAAGACCCTGATGCTGGGAAAGGTTGAGGGCAGGAGGAGATGGGGATGACAGAGGATGAGATAGTTGGATGGCATCACCGACTCAATGGACATGGGTTTGGGTGGACTCCAGGAGTTGGTGATGGACAGAGAGGCCTGGTGTGCTGCAGTTCATGAGATATTAAAAAGCAGAGATGTTACTTTGCCAACAAAGGTCCATCTAGTCAAGGCTATGATTTTTCCAGTGGTCATGTATGGATGCGAGAGTTGGACTATAAAGAAAGCTCAGTGCCAAAGAATTGATGGTTTTGAGCTGTGGTGTTGGAGAAGACTCTTGCAAGTTCCTTGGACTGCAAGGAGATCCAACCAGTCCATCCTAAAGGAGATCAGTCTTGGGTGTTCATTGGAAGGACTGATATTGAAGCTGAAACTCTAATCGTTTGGCCACCTCATGCAAAGAACTGACTCATTTGAAAAGACCCTGATGCTGGGAAAGGTTGAGGGCAGGAGGAGATGGGGATGACAGAGGATGAGATAGTTGGATGGCATCACCGACTCAATGGACATGGGTTTGGGTGGACTCCAGGAGTTGGTGATGGACAGAGAGGCCTGGTGTGCTGCAGTTCATGAGGTCACAAAGAGTCAGACGCGACTGAGCAACTGAGTGACTATTGAACTGAACTGACTTATTTTTGAAAACTTTATAACTGAAAACTGAGACACCAAGATAATATTAAATGCAGTTTAAGTTTAGCCTCTAAATTGATTTGGCATATCATAGCATAAGACTCTTCCTTTAATAAAAAAAAAAATCTAAGAAATCCTATGAAACAATTCATAGAGTAACAAAAGCAAGGAACACAGAAACACCTACAGTTTCTTTCATTATTGTAAAGAAAACAAATATACCTAGGAAAAATCAGGGAGCAACCAGGAAGGAAGTAAGTTTGATAATAGGATTGAAGATGAAATAAAGATTTTCTGCCCTGAATTTATAATGATGTGGTCCTCTTCAATAGCTATAAGAAATAATGTTATCTTTTTTCTCTGTAAGTTATTTATTAGATATATAACTTTCCAGGATTTTTATCTCTTTTAATTTCTCTATTATGTCCAGTAGTTGGAATCCCTTCTGCAAGGATTCAGATGTGATATCCTCTGCCTAATGAAGTTAAGTTTGCTTTAACAATGCACAAACACAAACACATTTCTTTCTGCCAGTAGAGAGAATAGCCTTTGCTTTAAAACTGCTGTTCTGTGTACCTAAGGGCCTTTAAAGTAGATCCACATACAAATACACAGCTCCGTTTGGTTCCCAGTCATTAAACTCTTCACATCTATACAGCATTTATATACTCAGTGAAATCTAGTGGGAAACAAAGGGTTGTGGACACTACTTAACCAAGCTATTCTGTATCACAGGTCAATGGAACTGAGAACACACACTTCCTACAGTAAAATTTGTACTTGCTTGATAAGGTAATGTTTCTAAATCTAGTAAACACGGCTGCATTCCATTTTCCTACTGTAAATCTCATAATCACAAAATTTTATGCTGGTCATCTGAGACACAGCAAGCTTTCGTATTAAAACTTATTTTAATGCTATTTACTTGTCTAGTGATAATGTATTTGATGTTGCTCCACTGTAATATAATTTTTATCTCCAACGTCATTTTTGTTTTCTGTATTTTTTTCCCCTCTTTCAGCTGTGGTAACAGTCCTGTTGATTGTCATGGAACAAAAGCCAAAATTTGTATGAACTTTTCAGAAAAAAAAGTTATATGTTATTGAATGTTGCAGGAGAGAGTCTCTGTATAAATTAAGCAGTATGAACAAGTGCAGGGGTCTTTAACAATTCTAACATTTGACAGTAAATCCCCTCTTAATGTTATAGGGTAGAGAATTCTAGTACAGGCTGCCTAAAATAATTAGGAGGCTGAAAAATATCTTAAGAAAAACTAAAGTAATATCAAACTTTTCTTTGACTATTAATAGTTAAAAGTTGAAGGCTGCATGAAACATAAATCAAAATAGCTCAAGTCTTATGAAAGCAATGAAATATGTATACAGTTGAAAAAATTAGAATATTAAGTATATTTAGGAAGCTATCAGAAACCTGTAAATAGGTGTCAGGTAGAGTTCTGACAAAAAAGAAAAAGATTAAAGACTAACAGTGACCAGAATAATATTTTAAAAATATTAGCTACCTTAAAAAGCACAGGCTTCCCTGGTGGCTCAGAGGTTAAAGTGTCTGCCTGCAATGCAGGAGACTTGGGTTCGATCCCTGGGTCGGGAAGATCCCCTGGGGAAGGAAATGGCAACCCACTCCAGTATCCTTGCCTGGAGAATCCCATGGGTGGAGGAGCCTGGTGGGCTATAGTCCACGGGATCGCAAAGAGTCGGACATGACTGAGCGACTTCACTTTCACTTTCATTTTCTAAAAAGTAGATATTATTGTAGTTTTGCTTTATTTTGTAATAATTTTCTGTATTGTCTACATTTTCTTCATATAATTACAATAATAAAAATAGATTTAAAGATAAATTACTTTTGAAGAAGTCACAGATTTTACATTCTAGTTTTGATATTAAGTTCTTCTTCTCATGAAATTTCATACATCTTTCAATTATAGATTATTATTAGTACATCCTTATAAAAATAAATACAAAGGCTTTATTGAGGAGGCAGGGAATGTTTTATTGATAAACTTTTTAAAAGGGCAAAGAGAAAATATTAAGTTATTGATAATATTTCTTAAGCAGGGAGGTGGCTATGGCTTCCCAGGTAGCTCAGTGCTCTCCTGCCAAAGCAGGAATTGCAGGAGACGTGGGTTCGATCCCTGGGTTAGAAAGACTCCCTGGAGAAGGAAATGGCGACTCACCCCAGTACTCTTGCCTGGAAAATCCCATGGACTGAGGAGCCTGGTAGGCTGTAGTCCATGGGTTGCAAAGAGTCAGACACGACTGAGTACCCGTGCACACACATGAATGGCTTCCCAAGTAAAACTAGTGGTAAAGAACCTGCCTGCCAGTGCAGGAGATGGAAGAGATGTGGGTTTGATCCCTGGATGGGGAAGATCCCCTGGGGGTGGGCACAGCAAACCACTCCAGTACTCTTGCCTGGAGAACCCCATGGACAGAAGAGCCTGGTCAGCCGCAGTCCAGGGGTCTCAAAGAGTCAGACACAACTGAAGCGACTTAGCATGCAGGCACAGGGAGGCGGCTATACCTTTTTAGTATTATTCTTTATACTTCATGTATTACATGTTTATGTGTCAAATAGTTCATTCTAAAAATGTAAAATATTATGTCTTTATGGAAGTTATTGTATCTCCCTTATACAAGTTCCAAAGTTGACAAATGCTCAAGTAGAGACATTTAAAAATCAAGAAACTGCCGGCTCCTCAGCCTAGTGAAGTCTGAGGCTTACTGTAATATTACTGGTTGAAGTCCTGTTTAAGAACAACCTCACGTCCTTAACAACGTTAATAAAAGTGATAATAGTGAATGCCATCACAAGGGGATATTACAACTGTAGATTTCTGAGATATGACAATTTATAAAAATTTTCTTTTATCTTTAGATGTTCACACAAACAAATATGCACACACTGCAGGCCAACACTGAAGGAGGAGACTAAGGAAAAATCATGCGGTAGAAGGGAAGATTTATTTGATAGTATTTCATATCAAGGAAGAGGACATGATTAGAGGGGTAGGAGGGAACTGTTTCATCTTTAAATCTTAAAACACATAATCTGTGAGTCAATTGCCAAAGCACAAATAAAATAAGCAAAAATTAATTTTGCTCCAAAACCACAGCTTTATTTGGTAACATATACAGGCTTACTGGGCTCTCCTGATGGATGAGACAGTAAAGAATCTGCCTGCAATGCTAGAGACTGGTGTTTGATCCTTGGGTTGGGAAGATTCCCTGGAGAAAGGAATAGCAACCCACTCTCATATTCTTGCCTGCAGAACTCCATGGATAAAGGAGCTTGGTAGGCTAAAGTCCATGGAGTTGCAAAGAGTTGGGCACAACTGAGGGACTAATATTTTCACTTTCATAGGCTTACTACTGGATCTTAATTACTCATTAATGGAGACCAAACTTCCTGAAACTATACAGTTTCTTTAACACCGAAAACATTGCCTAGCACATAGCTGAGAGGCCATAATTTACAATCATTTAAGTTAAAATTGCTATTGTTATCTTTTTAAAGTAGTTTGTTAAACTAAAATATATTTTTTCATGTATTTGAGTGCATGTTTATTCATATATATTTTGAGTTAATGACATTATCTAAATTTGACCCTTTCAAACATTACATTTTAGTACTATTCACATATTTTTAAAAAATGACCATTTTTATGTTCTAGGCACTAATCTAGGCAACAACTTCAAGGATTAATAAGTCATAGTACCTGCACTTGAGAAAATTGTTTCTAAATACATATGATTTATAATATTTTAATATGTAATCTTTATTTATTACATTATTCAGTAAACCAATCTAATCTCTAGTCAGTGGCAGTATTCTCACTGGTCACAAATTAAAGACCAATTTATGCAACTATAAAAATGCCTTATTAATGTTTGTCTCATTATTTTAGGCAATAAAAATGACTTAAATTTTCAGTTATCTGCCACTTCGTGTTTCCTTAGTCTCCCTCTACATTGTCAGCCTTGTGGGGGGATGAATGTGTGTGTATGTATGTACGTATGTGTGTATGTGTGTGTGTGTGTGTGTGTGTGTGTGTGTGTGTATTGGAAGGGTGAAAGAGAGGAAGAATGCTTTTTAACCACTCCCTGCAAAAACACTTTTTCTGACTTGATTATGTTATTTATTTCATGGTGTCTGTTAATTTATTGAATAACCTCATTGCACTGTTTTTTGCACAAAGGTTAAATATTTTATAAAACTCAGATTTTCCCAGTTTTTCCAACAAAGTATGAACTTAATAAATTTTCATAAATGAACTGAAAAGTTGATAGTTGTTTAGTCAGCAGTCCTAAAATATATTACTACTTAAATATCAATACAGTGCTGCTCAGAGACCTCAGTCACATTTTAAAAATATCCATTTGGCAATTGTAGATTGTATTATTTAGCATTGATGACTATTCTGCATATGTGTTTAGAGTGGAAAATACAGCAACAGAGAAAATGAAAGAAAATGTACCTCCAATTACTTGGGACAGATTTTCACTATTTCTTTTGGAAACAAATCACAATAAAAACATAATCACGCTTCATGAAATTAGTAGGCGCAGTAAAGAATTTTTCTAATTTTTATTAACATCAGTGGGAAGTATATATGCTTCTTAAATGTTGTTTAAACAGGTGAAAAACACCATAAGGCTTATATAAATGGATTTTAAAACCATTGTCATTAAAATAGACATTACAAAATGTTAAGAATATATACAATTTTGAAAAATAGTAAACACAATTACTAAACAAAGATGAAGAAAATTTCACCCTAAACTAAAAATTATAAAGAGCAATTGTTTTCTACATTTCAAAAGAGCCTTTTTTAAAAAAATTACAATACTCAGTGTTAATAAAAATGTAGTAGAATGGACAATATCTTATAATTCTGTTGGATATGCTCATTGATACAAACATTTTGCAAAGCTACCTTTATAACATTTCTCTCAAATGACTCATTTTATGAGAAAGAAGGCCATTTCTAGAAATGTCACAGTGGAGAAGACACGACCTTCCTGTTTCTTCATGGGACATGTAAGAGTTCCCCTCATCCAGTTCAGTCTGACAGCTCCTTTCCCTCCAGATATTTACATTGCTTTCTCCTCTAAAATTTTTCAACATAAGTCTTCTGGCCTATTCCAATAATGAGATTTCTCATTTAATCTCAAATTTCACAAAATACATATTGTTTAAATAGTTAAACAAGGAGGCTGTCAGACTGAAGTGGCTCTATTGCTTAGATGATTTATCAAATCCTGTAAATGCCTCAATATGAAGAAATAAGAAACCTAAGGACAACCAATCACAAACAGCTATTGCTATAAAGCTTGGTTAAAAGCTATAGCCAAGCAAATGACTGCCTTTATTTGCATCTTCTCTCTTCATTATCTCTGTCTTTCCCTAGTTCTTGCCAGTGCAGTGCTTCCAACCACTTCCGATCTGTCTGATTAGAGAACTGATTTTTGCTCAAATAAACTTAAAATTTTTATTATGCATTAGTTTATCTTTCAACAATATAAGCAGAGGTAGATATACATTTTCACACATTTTAATAATATATATATATATTATATGTGTTTGAACATATACACATAAATATATATATATATATATATATATATTTTTTAATCATGTTCCAACTCTGTTCCCTTATGCCTCTCTTGCAGGCACTAAGTCAGACCTGTTTTTTGTGTCAAACCAGTCTTGTTCCAAGAACCATCCCCTTCCTCACCTCCAAACTGCAGGAGGCAAAGACTGCTTAGGATGGGGGGGCTCTTCTCTTTTTTCCAAAGAATTCACCTTCATTGCTTATGAGTTGAAGCTAGAAATGTCTTTGTGGCCTTCCTCATATAGTTCCTATGAGGATAGGTCAGACCATTCTGAAAGTCAGCTCGGGTTGGCAGAAAAGTAACAAACTTCAGGGGGACTCTGACAAATCATAAACTCTCTTGCAGACCTTGGTTCTTCTCTACAAAATGAGACTCATCTCATAAGATTGTTTTGAAGAATTAGCAAAATTAATTATGTGAAAGTTTTATGTACTCTATGAAGTAGCATGGTAAAGTGAAAGCGAAGTTGCTCAGTGTCCAACTCTTTGCGACCCAACTCTTTGTGACGCTGTGGACTGTAGCCTACCAGGCTCCTCCATCCATGGGATTCTCCAGGCAAGAATACTGGAGTGGGTTGCCATTTCCTTCTCCAGGGGGTCATTATCTTTGTAACTTAACTATGTCACCATTGCATGAGGCACCTCTAGATGGAGGGTACTACTCTTTGCCAGAGATTCTGATCAGCAATATCATCAGTCACAGAGGTCAGTTGTGTAGAGACCATGCAGGGATCACTGGATAGCTTTTAATCCACCCTTTGGTCTGGGTCCCATCAAAGGATGAATGTTATTGAACTAACCGATATAATGTTACAAACAGAATGCCCACTTGAGTTGGGTACAGTCTTTAATATTCAAAATGTCAGTTGCTCAGTTGTGTTGGANATGAAAGGACAATAAAAGAATCTTCTTGACCCTGTGTGTTTTCAGCTGGGACAGAGATTAGATTAGCATCTAATCTCAGATGTTAGTGATTCAAACTATCAATGCTACAAGAATTTAAAAGGAAGAAACAAGTAGGTGGGAACAACAGGGACAGATTGAGGGGGAGGTGACACTCCAGAAAGGTCTTGAAACACTGGAAATAACATTAAGTGAGCATTTCAAACCAAAAGTAGAGTATGAAAATAAGTACAGAAAACTTCTTTGAAAGGCAAATTCCTTCAGTGGGCGGGAAAAGAATGAAACCAGTTCATAACAATACATGTTGGTATAACGCAGGTGGTTTTAAATATTCACCACCACCAGTGTTGAATATTCATTGAAAGGACTGATGCTAAAGCTGAACCTCCAAAACTTTGGCCACCAGATGAGAAGAACTGACTCACTGGAAAAGACCCTGATGCTGGGAAAGATTGAAGGCAGGGGAAGAGGAGATGGGGAAGGACAGGGAAGCCTGGTGTGCCACAGGCCATGGGGTCACAGAGACTGGAACACAATGCAGCAACTGAACAATAACCACAAATAAAGCAGTGGACAAGAAAAGCAGCACTGCCCTGGGGCAAACCTTCCCTGGAGAGGATGTCACTGAAACAGGCTTACATGTCTGGCCATAATGACTTCATTTGTCTAAAGCTGCTCACTGGTTTCCAACTTTGCTCTTCCGGGGCCATCTCTTGCCCACTGCTGTCTTCCTCTGCTTGGAAATCCTCGTAATGGATCTAAATATTTGTCTCCTAACAGATTTACATCTCCATTTCATTGAGAATTACAGTTATCTTAGAAGTATTTTTTCACACTCTTCAAATCTCTATAATTAGGAGCAACTGCCTAAAAGATGTTATGGGTTTTATGTACAGTTGTAAACTGCATATTTTCTATATTCTCAGACATATCTATTGGGATTATATAAAAATCTAAACATCATAAAATTAAGTTCTTTAGCAAAGCTTATATATCAGTAATGTCACAACCATTAGAGAACCATTCAAATGTGCTCATGCTAAGACTCTATGTTATCATTTATTGTTTCAATAACGCTTTTTTATTATTCGTTTTGTAGTAGAAGAAATTGTTATTCACAAGGATTAAGTTACTTTCCTCAGTCACAGAACTCATCATTGGCGAAGATATGATTGAAAAGCTTATACTCTTTAAACATAAACGAATTTTAAAGAATGGACGAAATGAGTAGCATTTTGGATTTCCAAATTATGCTGCTAAGTCACTTCAGTCGTGTCCGACTCTGTGCGACCCCATAGACAGCAGCCCACCAGGCTCCCCGATCCCTGGGATTCTCCAGGCAAGAACACTGGAGTGGTTTGCAATTTCCTTCTCCAATACATGAAAGTGAAAAATGAAAGTGAAGTCGCTCAGTCGTGTCCGACCCTCAGCGACCCCACGGACTGCAGCCCTCCAGGCTCCTCCATCCATGGGATTTTCCAGGAAAAAGTACTGGAGTGGGGTGCCATTGCCTTCTCCATTCCAAATTATAAACAGTGCTATAATAACTCCATTTTTAATTTACAAAGTGTAAACTAGTCCTGGTCCACTAATGTAGAAAGCTAGGGGAGAGAAGGGAGAAACTCTAAGTACAGACCTCTTTCTGTTGAGTATTTTCACATGTGTCTGTATGTAGTTTCAGCCAGCTTCTGACTGTAGACAGTCACAATCTTCAAATTCTTTTGTTTCCTAGACACAGACGTGCCTCTTATTATCTAAATTATAAACATTAACAATCTTACAGTTCACAGACTCACAAAAGAAAACCTAAGAGAGAAGAGTTAAGAAAAAGAAAGCATTTGCGATTGTTTTCAGAACACTGAAATGCACTCTACTACATTAGTGAAAGTGAATTAAATGTGTGCACTTGCTCTGATAAGCAATTTTTATTAAAGGAACCTGTTTCCTCATCATTAAACAAACATTCTTCAAATACTTTACACACTTTTTAGTTTGAAAAAGTGCTAATTAATCATTCAGTGCTGGGCTCCAAACTGCCATCCTGTCTAGTGCTCAGTATGGAACATGGGTTTATAAGCTTTTAAGATATTTTGCAGGCACCGTATAAGAAACAAGAATGACAAAAGGCATAATTGTAATATGGGTAGAAAAAAATCGGGTTTGTCGTATAAGACAGGAAGAAAAGGAGTGCGGTGAGAAGGTTGTGGTCAGTATATACACTGAGACTTTCCCATATATATGAGACCTTAGGAATCAAAAGCAAGTCAGGGGAAGAAAATGGGTCTTTACAAAACGTTCAAGTAATAAATAATTTACAAAGCAATTTAGAAACCTCAGCAGTCACCACTTACAAGGCTGTGGTAGGGAAGGGAGTCTATATTTGTAAAGAGTGGAATCAATACAAAGAGTACGCTGTCAGTTTTTCTATAGTGTCAATATCTCAGACTGGCTGCATCCATGGGTGCTCCCATGGAAACAATTTCCAAAAGTATAACTATTGAGTGACATGCTGCATGGATTAAATGATTTACTTTAATTCCTGAACTGGATGTTGAAAGACCGATAGCCCAAAAAGAATGCTAGACATCCTGAGGACAAAACAACCTATAATAACAGTGTGATTTTGGAATGTTTTATACTGAAGAAAACCCTAGTGCCACAGCAAGTTCCATTGAGAACAAGAAGTAAAAATGAGAAGTGTCCATGATAGACTTTAAATATCTGGTTACCAGGAGGATCATTCACAATGTTGAGAGGTCTGATTAAACAGATTTATTGGTCAACTTTCCAGTTTGTAAGTCATCAGATAAAATGGTGATTAGATCTTAGAACTGCAATGAGCTGTCTTAACTGTTCCCTTTCCGTTTGCACTTATGTGATAAAGATCTAGTAAAACTTTTTGGAGAGTCTTATCAAGCTCAAACAGGGTCTTAGCACTAAATAATTAGGTATAAGAAGGACTAATTTCATAAGTCCAAAGGCAATAAAAGTAAATTGACTGTAAGTATAAAGCAATGGAAAGCTTCAGAGAGTAGTGTAGCAGGAAAACACTTCATCTCTAGCAATGAAGTAGGTTTAAAAAAGATGACTCTCCCAACCTCACTACTGAGTGACTTTGATTTTTTAAATGGGAACATGAGTTCAGTTTACCTCTAGTCCCTTCCAGCTCTAACAATTCATTATTATTAACATCAATTATTATTCAGGGTTACAGTACACTGATCTCTGTGAGGTATGTGTAAATGTTTGATCTTAAATTGAAAGGCACTGAATTATTGGGATGAAAAACTAAGATGTAAATATAAGAATGGGCTTCCCTGGTGGCTTAGACAGTAAAGAGGCCGCCTGCAATGTATATCTGGGTTTGATCCCTGGGTTGGGAAGATCCCCTGGAGGAGGGCATGGCAACACACTCCAGTATTCTTGTCTGGAGAATCCCTGTGGACAGAGGAGCCTGGCAGGCTACAGTCTAAGGGGTCACAAAGAATAGGACACAAATGAGTGACTAAGCACACACAAACATAAGAATAAGTTTTGTTATTATTATTATTTTTAGCTTTTTCAGATCAGATTCTATCACTTAGGAACAGTCATACACATTTAGAAGGTGGAAGAGACTCAGAAGTTTCACTGTTTCTGCAGCAGTAGCAGGTGAATAAATGCTTAGGCATCACCATATAGGAGGTAGTTTTGTGAGCCTTTTGTTCTTTGCATGAAATACCTTCCTGCTTCAAATTTATAAAGTGGTTTCTGATTTTCTGACCGAAGCACAGATGACAATGTCTTTTATATTTTGTTAACACACAGAAAACATCATAACACCTATATTCATTTTAAAGTTTGAGGAAGCAGAATCAGAAAGGATATCAAAGACATTGAGGTAAAGCCTATTAAGCTTGTCTGATCTGGGACTTCCCTAGTAGTGGTCCAGTGGTTAAGACTCTGCCCTTCCAATGCAGGGGGCATGAGTTTGATCCCTGGTCTGGGATCTAGATCCACATGCCAGGCAGCGAAAAAAAGAAAAACTGGCTGATTCATACTGCTCTCATTTGAATCTCAGTTTTCTCATCTATAAAATTAAAAATTTTGTATATTAATCCCAAAGACCCTTAATGTTTCAAACACTATGATTGTGTGATTTTAAGTTTACTGTTCAAAATGTCCACTTGTATTATATGACAGTGGCAATTTGATACATGGCTTCTATTCTTAAGGAATCAATCTATAAAGAGTAAATAGATTCTGATTGGTGGACAAAAGAGGACTTTGGGGTTGAAAAGACATGTGGGCCATGTGATTGCATTTGAAAAATGGGACTGTATTATAGAGGGTTTAGATGTTGACACAGAAATTTTCAGATTTATTTCCAGGCATGATTGGAAGCCATGAAAGATTTTTTTTAAAGTAGATAAGTGATACATCTGCAAATCAAGTGACACATAAAAATATACATCAATCCTGGAAGTCTTAAATGTGGCAGGTCCTGAAAGCAAAAACATGTTATAAATTTTAATAATATAACAAAATATTTAAAAATGGGTGATCCACACATATAATTATATGTAAAAAGACAACCCATCTGTGAGTTGGCAAAAGGAGACTGTCCCAAGGTAAGTATTATCATGAAGGAAATTAAAGTTTTTAAAAGTGTGAGATATAAAAAGTGTGAAAATTCTTATTGAGGAAAGAGTGAGTAAACAAAACAAATGGGATATCAGGTTTTTCTATTAATTAAATTGTTGAGATGTTAAGTGGAATTATGAAATTACTCACTTTTGAATTCACTTTCAGAGAGTGAATTTTCAAAATCAACTTTAAAATTTTAAGTCACGAAAGGTTTTTAAAGTTTTGTTTGCTGTTTGCTTGACTTGGGTCAGGTTCTATTCACAATGGTATAGATAAGCTGTATGGTTCATTTTGCAAATGAACCACAGTAAATTAATACTAATTTAACTAAAGTAAAAATGCTTTTAGACAAGGATGACTATTTTCATGTATTTTGTCTTCCATCTCAAGCTTAGCTCTACTCTATTCTTAACAAAAGTCCAATATACATATGATCAATGAGGGACAAAAAGATGGCCAAAGTAGGTTATTCAAATCTAGTTATTAAAATATAAGATGTATTGTCAAGGCTCAGGGAGAAAGCATGTTGGAGTCTTTGCAAAAGGGACAATGGAAGTTACACTTAATGACATGTAGAGAATTTTAGGAGAAATAATGGAGCAAAGGCTGGTCCTAGAGAGAATATCCAAAAAAAGGACCATCAGATTCATTTGTAACATCAAGGCCAAGAAGTCCAATGTGAAGAAACAACAGCTAGAGATTAGGAATCCAGTTAAAATAGAGGCTGTCCATTCATTCGTTTATTCATAAGCTTGGCAATAAGCCATGAAAAAAATAGGTCCTGTATAATCACTTTGTGTCATATCTGATGCTTTTGATCTAAGGCACGATGGGCAGCTGGAGCAGATCTATGGGGAGGTAGCTGTGACAACCTTTAGAATCTACGTGTAGGCAGCATGACTTAATTCTATGCCTATCAAATGTTGCATGCCAATAAAGAAGATGTGGTACATAAATATAATGGAATGCTACTCAGCCATAAAAAGAAAGAAATAATGTCATTTGCAGAAACATGGATGCAACTAAGGATTATCATACTAAGTGAAGTAAGTCAGAAAGAAAAATTCCATATGATATCACTTACATGTGGAATCCAAAATATGGCATAAATGAACGTATCTAAAAAACAAAAATAGACTCACAGACCTAGAGAACTGACTTGTGATTATCAAGGGATGGAGGTGGGGCAGGGGAGGGAGATGGAGAGGGATGGACTGGGAGTTTGGGATTAGTAGATGCAACCTATTACTATTCCATTTAGAATAGATAATTAACAAGTTCCTACTGTATAGCACAGGGAACCCTATCCAAGCTCCTGGGATAAACCATAACAAAAACCAATGTATATGTGTGTATAACTGAGTCACTTTGCTTTTCAGCAGAAATCAGCACAACATTGTAAATCAACTTAATAAAAAATAAATAAATAAAATTTTTAAAAATATTTCATCCCAAGGTACTTGACACTGTTCTATCAAAAGTATCTAATAAACTAGGTTGTCTGAGCCTGGTGTTATTCAGAGTCCTGGCTCATTTGTACCAACTTCAAAGGCAGGGATAATCAAGGAGCAATCAGAAGAGAATTTTTTTCAAAACGTACGATGAAAACTACAGAGATAAGTGTTACCTTGGTGAATTTCAGGAAAAATAATTCACTTTTGAAAACCAAGTTTACATTAAATACTAACGTTGGTAAGAAATAAAACATGTATCTTTAAAACTGGATGCTATAAATTTGATAGCTGGCAGTATCTGATATAGAAAACAATAGAAAGAATGAAAGACATATATAGAAAGAAATATGCCCAACCAGCTCAAAACCTGAATAGTTCTATGATATAGACCTCATGTGGCTTCTTGTTTTGCAGTCACAGATTTTTACAAAGAGTTTCCAATTAAAATTTTTAAACAGTATTTTAGAGATTTGACTTTGGATTAAATTATCTGGAAAAGTTAATCAATTGCTAATTACATGCCAATTCACAAGATGGTTATAACTCTGCAGTGCAGAGAACTCTGATCCTTCTCTTTCACGGTCTATTTATCCAATGAAAACTCTTTGGGATTGGATGTCAAAAGATCTTGACTTGAGAACTATCTCCACCATTCAGGGGTGAGTGGATTTTAATAAATGCTTTCCTTTTTACGGAAAATGATAAAAACAGTGTAGAAAATCTGAAAAATGTAAGACTGCAAAACAAAAACTTCTGCAGTTCTAATGCTATATTTATTTTTATATATTTTTCAAATTTTAAAATGCTTGTAAATTCATTATTATGAATAAATTAATATAAAGTTGGTGATATTTCACTATCTTTGACCTACAAGTATGAACATTTAATACTGTTCAACAAGATACAGTAGACTTATTAGTTATATTAAGTGCAACATTTTCATCATCTGTGTCTAAGAGCATGGACACTATATTCCAGACATCAGTCTTTAATTTGAGCTGTTCACTGACTTGCTATACAACTTTGGACAATTTTCTCTAAGATTTAGTTTCCTTATTCATAAAATGTGATAGAGATGGCTGTCACTTCGTAAGTTTTGTGAAGAATCTTAAAGGGATTCGGTAAACATTCCTTAGCACTGTACCTTGCATTCATTCATTCATTCATTCACTCATCGACAAATGTCTGCTGAGTTCATACTATGTCCCAGTCACTGTACTAGGCATTGAGAAACAAGACTAATGCAGTTCCTGCTCAAATGAAGCTTCTAGTCTATTAAGGAAGACATTCAAAAGATTCTACAAAGTGACTGTCACCATAATAAGCATTAAAGTGTGAGGAGAAGATATAACTGGGGTACACATCTGGTCTGAAGTGACCCTGAGGATCAGCAAACGCTTTCCTGAGAAAATAACATTTAATCCAGAACCTGAAGGAATAGTAGTCAAGCAAAGAGATGAATCAGGACAATTCAGAGAGGGCCCTGAGATGGATAGATGCTTTGTGCAGTAGAGTATTCAGGCTTGGGATTCAGAGATATGTCTCTATAATTACAGTCATACATATTATGCCTTTGTATATCTTGCTTTTACTCACATTATTAACCTGTGAACAATCTCTATGTTATTAGAAAACATGATTTGTTATAGTTGTTTAATGCCCATCATGAAGATAATAAACTTAACTATTTTCCTATTAATCATCTGATTTAAGTTCCTTGTATTTTTTAAAGAAATGCTAAGCTAAAAGCTCATATTTACTTCAGATTATTTTCTAACAATGACATATCAGGTCAAAGGGAAAATACTGTCAATTTTGCCAAAATTTAATTTCTTTAAAAGGGTAAACATTCACATTTTGCAAAGCAGCCATTCAGTTGGTTTCCTTAACTTGACTCTTCGTTAACTTTAGTTTTGAGTCTTTAATAATTGTATAACAATAATATTAATAGGGTTATGGTAATCCATTGAGGTATTTCATATGAAAGTGTCATCTGTATGAAAAGTGTACTAAGAGGTTAGTTATTCTGTTCATCAGTGTTGTTAATTATTATTGGCCAAGTACATTAACACAGAAATAATCATTCTAAGCAATGATGACTAATAATACTTATTAAGATCTTCTATTATTTAATCCTGCAATAGATGTCATTAAGATAAAATTTTAATGCAAATATCTGCTTTATACCTAGTTTTAAAAATATTACCTACTTTCTATTTAAATACAATCACTTTCCTTAGTTTTAAAGAAAGTAGATCTATCATTGATAAACCCAGCTTTACATCAATGATATTGAACTTTAGTGAAAAGCTGCAGACGATGTGCTTTTTAGAGAGAATGAAAGATGAGTGACCTGAACAATTTAGACTGTGAGGCCACTTGGTGAGATGCAGGGGGCAGTGTAACAAAAGCTGAGGAAGGAAATGTTTGAACCGAAAGTGTCTGAGCAGGGAGGGGCCTTGCACCAGCCAGAACTTCCGTGGGCAAAAGAGGTGAATAGTTTTAACAAGAGAACACCTCTGCTTACTTTGTTAACAAGACTGTTCAAAGGAAAGGTGCTGAGCTCTGAGCCATCAAAACCACTTCAAGAATTACATTTGTGTCGGAAAGAGAAAATGAACTTGTCTTGACTAAGACAGAATTGGGGAAATTTGGATCTGTTCTAATTGAAATAAAGGAATAAATACTTTAATCAATTAACACACTATGTTTAGAAACATAATCAATTTCATACTTATTCTAGTAAAATGTTAACATGGTAAACAATTGAAATGTTATCATTTTATCATAACATATCATTTCAAATTTTGGGTTATAACATCCTGTGCCTGTTTGGTTCACATGTCATTGAGTTAGAAGCGTTCTGTCATCCCTTCTGAATGCCCAGTCACTACTGAACACTCTGCTTCTTAGTCAAAAACAGAAAAAGCAATCAGATTAAAATTATAACTAAAATATGAAAAATCAATTGGGAATAACTTCAAACAGGAAACAATAATAAAATGATGATCTAAATCTACTGAAACACTGCTGCTCTTACAGAGAGAATTAAAATATGAGTGTTTCAAACTGTATAGTTTAAAATTCAAATGTTTTTGATGGGAAACAGAAAGAATAATCACTAACACAGCAATATCTAAAAGATTATAAACTTACCAGCATTCTCATGTATTTAGCAAGCACATAAGACACTCAGAAGCAAAAAAGGAAAACAGCTCTAATATATATTATCTCTTTCAAGATTAACACAAGAAGGTCACTTTAAAACCCTTCCATATTTCCAGATGAGACTTTTGATTTCTTCTAGGCAAGTGGCTAATTTGTCTGCTCTTTAATAACTATAGTACAACTGTGAAATATCTCATAATCTCCTTCTTGTTCTGGAAGGCATTTACATCACACTGCAGAGCATCAAGTAGGGAATTCTGAGGTTAAGATTTTACCTTTGAAGGTACCGCTTACAATTTTATCATCTTGAAAATATTGTCACATTGCTCTCTGAGAGTCCAGTTTGTTCTAGTTTGTAATCAATATGATATTGTTAGTCAAGTCTATATAAAAAGGCTGTCTGAACATGTCCAACAACATTCACTAAATTTTACTCAAAAATTTAGTGATTTTATTCAAAAATTACATGAACAAAGGTGCAGGCAAACTACTGGGTTCATGTTAGGCAGTGAAAACATGAGTATGTGTGCAATTCAGAGGCATAGACAGTGGATAGCACATACTTTTTGTTGTTCTGGCATTTTTTGGTTTTTATTTTTGGATGTTTCCAAAAGTTAAAATTTTCATTAAAAATTCAGATGTACAATTTTTATCAAAACATAAATAATACTGAGTTTAAATTTCCCTGCGGACAGTGTCCAGGAAATCCCATTAAGGCTGTGTGTTTAATCTCTCAGTCATGTCTGACTCTTTTGCCACTTCATGGACTGTAGCTCAACAGGCTCCTCTCCATGGGATTTTTCAGGCAGGAATGCTGGAGCGGGTTGCCACTTCCCTCTCCAGGGGATCTTCCGAACTCAGGGTTGACCCATATCCCTGTGTCTCCAGCGTTGCAGACAGATTCTTTACCTGCTGAGCCATAAGGCTATGCTCCCATAATGGCACATGTGCTCTCCAGAGGTGCTCTCTCATTGCGTCATTAGCTTCTACCCACCCCCCTACTCCAGCTAGTCCCTATCGAAATTAGAGATGGCAACTCTTCAAATATATAAAAATCATGATATAATGAAGAACAGGTATACACCTCAATAACAATGCTAACATACTGTTATTGAAATTCCAAGGAAGGAGAGCTTTTCCTGGCTATCACAGTGACATCCATAGCTTTGGACCTTGAAGAAAGTGGAATTGTGACTGTGGAAAGTGGGCAGATGGGCATTCCCTCTGCAAAAGCATGGGATACAAGGCAGTGGTGATCTGTGTGTTTGATTCTAGCAGAGGAATTGAAACAAATGAAACATAAAAATGTTACAGGTGGGAGGAATTCCAGATGTCTTCTAGTCCAGGGGCTTTTCAAATCTTTACCTTCTGGAAGTATTTTCCAAGCTAATTTCAAACATGGAATCATAGGTAAAGTACAGTTTTTAGGAGACTTTAGGAGACTAAAGCACTCCTGATCTGTAGGACTTGGCAGAACATGGAAAATCAACAGCCTAATTCCATCCCCCATGAGAAAGGAGATCCAGAGAAATGTAGTAACTCACTCAAGCTCATTACGAGGTTTTGAGAACAAGAGTCCTTAACAGTGATGTGTATAACTCGATGAATTACCTCAACTATGTTTTCCGGCAGAGTTCAGGAAAAATAAGGTAAAATATTATTCAAATATCATACTTCAATATGAAAAAATTAATAATGATGGACAATTTTTACATCCACCTGAATTTTGTTTTATTTTAAATCTACCTTTATAACCCACTCTTGATTTAATTGCTGAAAATGATTTTTTAATATAAAAGTGAAAATCAGATAGAAGACCTATACTTGCTTTCAAAGTACAGTCACGCTGCAGGATTAGGCCTGTTTTGCTGTTTGAAACTTTCAACATTCATTCTAGAGGCTCCATCATGGTTGCACAGCTGAGTAATCAAAATGTGGCACTGTGCTCAAAGAAGTGGAGATTATTTTCGCCAAACTTAAATTTAATTTCACTATACATATTTGACACTTATCAATTAACCTAGGAAAGCATTGTGTTGTCATTAATTGTGGAAAGTCACATTTTATTATTTAGATTAATAAAGTAAAAATTGCCTTATATATATTACATAGATCAATGGACAGCAAGGAGATCAAACCAGTCAGTCCTCAAGGGAATCAATCCTGAATGTTCACTGGAAAGATTGATGCTGAAGCTGAAGCTCCAACACTGTTGCCACCTGATAAGAGACAACTCATGAGAAAAGACCCTGATGCTGGGAAAGATTAAGGACAGGGAGGAGAAGGGGGAGACAGAGGATGAGATGGTTGGATGGCATCATCGAGTTAATGGACATGAGTTTGAGCAAGCTCCGGGAGTTGGTGATGGATAAAGAAGCCTTCTGTGCTGCAGTCCACAGGGTTGCAAAGGGTCAGACAGGACTGAGTGAACAACAAGGCAATTAAGCATGCATTCACTAGAAATTACACTGTTTTCAAATACCACAGTATTTTTGAAAAAATAAAACTCTTTATCTAAGCACGCACACACACACACACACACACACACACACACACACACAAAACCTAAAAAGAATATTAGGAATTGAAAAGAGTATTTTTAATGTTTTTCAGTTTACTATAATATGTTCTTTTACATCTGCATCTGTGATAGTTAAACAAATATAGACTATTTGTCATATTTTCTTTTGTTATCCAATTTCTGAATCAAAATATTCATTCAACAAAAAAGTACTCATACACATACAACTATTTCCTTACACAAAACATACACATACTTAAAGTCATTAAAAACAAGTGATGGAGCCTCGTTGATGGCATAGGCTGGTATTATTTTTTTGACCGACCTTATCTCTATTGTTTACTGTGGGGTCAATAAATGTACAGCTCTAAACAATCTCCTTAAATTCAAATTCTGGTCCACCACTTGCATGACCTCAGGGAAATATACCCAAATTCTTTTTGCCTCTATCTCTCCCTGGATACGAAAGAAAAACATCCAAATATAACTGAGCAGTAAATATGTTAACACATGTGAACTGCTTAGTGTGGCGGCTGACATCTTTGAAACAGTGTGAGTTATTACAATTAGTCTGAAACTATAAACAATGAAAAATTCATACATGTTCTTCTTTCAAAGGTTCTTCTTTCTGGATGTTTGGAAGAATATCCAGACAATCTATGTGAATTATAAAACTGTAAAGAATGTAGATTTAAAAAAAAATCTTAAAGAAATGCTTAAACCACCATACAATGTTGTTTTTCTCCCTTCTTGCTTTCTTAGAGGGGGAAATCTGCTGAATTTCTGACACCTCTTGAAATATAATCTTTAGGTTACAGTGGAATTGCATATCTGGATAAAAGAGACAGAAAGTATCAGAAACTGCTGAACAGTCTCCACAGAAGAGACTACTAAAACATTTTCCTCTTCTAAAGACAGAGCACCTGATTCTATACAGTTTGCATTTGAAAACTGCATCATCAGTGAAATATGCAATAAAAAAAAGGCTTGACTTCATCCAATGTAGCCTGCTTTTTAGGTGCGTGAATCTGCTGACTGTTCAAGGACAATCATTTCTATTTCTTTTAGGTAAAAACAACCATTTGCCTTCATTCATGAGAAAAGCTGGGAGATATAATCTAAGAGGTGGACTTATCTCCTAATAGGGGTTGTAGCTTGGAAAGAGACAATTTAGAGAGTTGCATTTGAGAGGAGAATATTGTGCTTAACAGACAGAGGGATAATTCTGCGCTGTGCATTTTGCGAGGCCTTTTTCTCATTTGATCCTACGAGATTTTATACAGTGATGAGTTATTGTCCTCAGTTTTACAAGTAAGAAAACAGACTCAAAAGGGTACAGTAACTTGAGGAAAGACATAGACTATTTACTAAGGTCCTAACCTAAATTTATCTGGTACCAAAATGGATTCTTACATCACCAACCACATTTGGAAATCCTGGAGTCTAATAAGCCACATTCTTTAATTGTTAGAGTGAATTCATAGCTCCTGCATTCCCAGACTCAGCATCCAGCTCTTGCTTAGCTGTCTTCATTGAAAGAAACATATATGTTAGAAACTTTACTGTGTAAGACCTGGATTTGGGAATCCATACCACAACAAGTTTCACAAACTTAGAATGTCTGGGGAAGTCTCAGTGGACCTTTAATATCCATGAATTCCTTAAAAGATTTTCATCCTTTGTCCTCAGAATCATTTGAATTTCAATATATATTTATGTAAACTCATGAACCATCAGAACATCTTTTAATAATTTTTATAGCAGTGCAAATGGTGATACAAATCAAAATGCAAGGTCTAATGGAATAATGAACCCTCAGTTTGGTTTCATTTAACTTGGATATTGATCTTATTTTGAACATTTATATACTCAGAAAATTCTTTTTCTTTCTTGGATATCCATTGCCTTTCTGCTCCATTTGCATTATGTTTCCAAATTCAGTCAAGTGGATTAACTGTTCTTCAATTTTTACATATACAAAGAGACTTGACTTGAAGGATTTGATTCTAAATATATATATTTGATTCTAAATATATATATTCTAAACATATATATGCCCTATTGCATGGCAATAGGGCATCCCGTGGTGGCACAGTAATAAAAAAAAAAAAAAACCCACCTGCCGACACGTCTCAATGCAGGAGACGCAAGAGATGTGGGTTCTATCACTGGGTCGGGAAGATCCTCTGGAGGAGGAACCCACTCTGGTATTCTTGTCTGGGAAATGCCATGGACAGAGGAGCCTGACAGGCTACAGTCCATGGAATAGCAAAGAATTGCCCATGTTTGAGCAACTGAACATTCACGTGTGCATACATAAAGAAATATACAATGGCAATAGTACTTCTCTTCTTCACAGTGTGATTTTAACAAACGCTTCAGCACTGAAAGTCCCTGGTTCAAAAAATTAACCTAAAAATCCTTTCAAAACGTAATGGCTGGTTCAACCTCACAGAACATATGCACGTATCAAGTCAGGTGGCTTCCTTTTCAATTTCAGGACAATCTAAAATGACAAAATCTATAAGATTCTTGAAGTTTAACCTGGCAAACAGTTCTGTTTTACCTTACAAACCCTAGTAAAGGTGTTATCAGCAAAACTGACAAGATGTTGATAAAGCCTGTAGGTTTGGGGGGGGCTAATTAACTTTATAGCTAAATACAAAGTTTTAAATTTCATTTTAAATAGATAAGTCAAATCATCAAGCACTACTTTAAATACAACTTTTATGTTTAGTTTTCCAACTAAATCTGCTCATGAATATTAGAAATATTAATACTTTGGTGAAAAAGGTTAAAGTGTTAGCTGCTCAGTCATGTTACTTATAACATGCCACATGTGTTAGGTATTAATACTTTGGTGGGGGTCACTTACTCCTCACCCATTATGTTTCTGTAAAACTGAATTTGTCTCCTTATCACAGGCCGGGAAAAGAGGTAAAGGGACTTAACTGGTAGGCAAATTTGGGAAGAATAATCAGGGGTGTATAGCCCAAATCATGCCCTCTTTTGCGGGGAGCAAGCTGCCTACAAGTTTCCATAGAGGGTCACACAGAAAGGAATTCCTACTATCTGAATTCTTGATAAACTATGATATGAATAAATTACAGTATATATAAAACAGCAAACACAAATTAAAAAAAATATGCTTCAATATATTATCTTCTCACAAATCCTAAAACACATAACCAGGTTAATTTTGCCAATGAGTTCAGCCTAACAAGTGTAAAAAATCCATAAGCCCAATATTGATGGTGATAGTAAGATACATACTCAAACTCAGAAGCTGAAAAATTTGCATTAGAAATTAAAGGTAAGTTAGAAAGTCACACACAAAGCTCCAGCTATATATGCTTAACACATATTTTAGTTCCTATTCTCCAATAAAAATTGTATTTCTACAGTTTATTGTAAATGAAAAATAAGACTGGGAACTGGGTATTACCTTCTTGGCACTTTACAATAAAACAATAAATGAATAAATAAAAAAACCTCACTGAAGCTGTAGGTTTCCAGTGCTCATCAATATAACTGATCTATGAGCCATTAGTGGGTCATAAAATAAGAAAGCTCAATAAAATAATCATAATCTCACATGTTTATTTAGTTCTGAGACTTAAATGATGGACCTTTGTACCTGACCATGCCTAGAGACAGTTTCATTATATACACACACACACACAAATGCACACACAAATATGCTTATGTTTATGGTCTCTCTCTTAATTGTGTAAACTCACATACACACATGTTCATGGGATATCTATAAATACATAACAGCTTTTCTTTCATAAACAACAATGGGCTGTTGTTTAGTTTTCTTTTAAAAATAAATGGTTTAATTTTTATCGATTTTATTTGTTTAATTTTATGGATATAATTTTTAAATGGATGCTATTTAAATCATAACGTATAATTCTTGACCTCTGAATTGACTCTGAATGGCAGATAAACTCACATGAAAAAAAGAGGTTCGTCTTAGGTGAACACACTTTGACGCCTTATATTTCTAGCACCTGAACTTGTTTCAGCATTACCAAGTTCTTTTAAGTAGACTTTCAGGACATGAAATCCAAGATTTTCATACGATACTCAGTCTTCTTTCTACCTTCCTAACTGACACACAGCATAGTATATATAATTATAATTTCTCAAGTAACAGAAAAGTTTAAGACAAGTTGAGGGTGAATCAGGACATGCTTCTTACAAAGAAAATTAAATATCTTTACACACTTAAAAGATGTCTCTTTTTAGTAACACAAAATTAGTAGGTTAATGCCACATCATGATTTAAACTGTTTTCCCTGGCTAATCTTCAGCTCATAAGAAGCAATGTTTATTGACTGTCTTTCTTCAAGTTTCTCTTATGCACAAGCAGTAACTGTTCCCATCCCTTCTGGTCTTAATCATTAGATTTCAGAAAAAAGTAATTATCTTCCTTCACAGGTAATCTCTTTCACTAGAATTTTGGTTCTTCTTTGGATTCTTTCTAATCTGTATCTAGAAGCCTTCTCTGTTGACTCACCCTAGTTAACCACAAAGATTTTCATCTCCTCTCTACCTTAACCAAAAACTTTGTAACTCTATTATCCTACCTTTTTGTCCTTAATATTTTTTTTCCCCTCAGACAGAGGTTCTAAGAAATTGTTTACTATTTGGGTTCCATTTAATCATCACCCACTCACTAGTTTTTAACCTCTTTCCTCCCTAGTCATGCCAAGAAACTTTTCCTTTACAGTTGTCATCAGTCAAAGCCACAATTTCCTTAGCCTGTGCTGACTTTTCTACACAGTCCTCAATCTGGTCTTCCCAATTCCAATTAGATTTATTCTTATCTGACAGATTAATCTTTCTAATGTTTAGTTTGGTTAAACTTTCTTAATGTTGAGACAGTGGAGGACAGAAGATTCTTAATGAGTTTTCAATAGCTAAAGATCCAGGAACTGATGCTTTTGAACTGATCATGTTGGAGAAAACTCTTGAGAGTCCCTTGGACTACAAGGAGCTCAATAGTCAACCCTAAAGGAGTTCAGCCCTCATGCCTGAATATTCATTGGAAGGACTGATACTGAAGCTGAAACTCTAATGCTTTGGCCACCTGATGCAAAGAACTGACTCCGTGGAAAAAACTCTGATCCTGGGGAAGTTTGAAGGCAGAAGGAGAAGGGGACGACAGAGGATGAGATAATTGGACGACATCACTGACTCGATGGACATGAGTTTGAGCAAGCTCCAGTGATTGGTGATGGACAGGGAAGCCTGGTGTGCTGCAGTCCATGGGGTTACAAAGAGTCAGACACAACAGAGCAACTGAACTGAACTGAACTGAAAGAACCAGGTGTATGTTTCTTCCCCTAAATAAGCTTTATCATGATTAACTATTCTTAACACTTCTGTTTAGCAAAACCATTAAAATTCTATAAAGCATTCACGTATCTTCCTCAAATTTTACCATCCCCTTTGGGTAAGACAGTATCTTTCAAATACCTTTAACTATGACCTACAGTGGACATACATTTTAAGTAGTGACCAAGGATATACAAAATTATACCCATGTATTTTATATCAGTATGACATAAATCTACACAATTTTCAGGATATAATGACACTGTAACTTTGTATAGGTAAATCATGATCCATTAAACTTGTCTCATCACCATGTAATGAAGTGCAGCCCACTGTTTAAACACCCTGGTCTAGATCATCTAAATCTTTGTCCTTTTTCTAGATTTGATTCAACTGAGTACTTCATTAAGCCATTCATTCATTCCATTCAAGAAGACAAGTAGTAATCCCAGTTGGAAGTCAGGCATTTCTGTGCCCTGGGAACAAAATGACAATGAGCAAACAAGTCCCCTCCACCCCACCTCAGGGAGTTTGCCATGTCCACCCTCAAAGGATAACAAAGTATTTACCTATTCTAACCATTTCACAGCTATATCATGCGCCTTTATATTTCCTCATCTTTTATTTCTAAATTCCATCTCCACAAGTAGACAGTGATATCCTTCGAGAGAAGAATCTTAATTACGAATATTGCCCTCTGGACCATCACAAGGTAAGGGGAACAATACAGTAAGGGCCAAAAAACAACTGAGTGCAATCCTTAGCTCATCACTTACCAGTCTGCAAGTTCAGGGCAGTCACTCAACTTCTCTCAAATGCAGTTTTCTCATCTGTAAAATGAGAGAGTGGAGCCACATAAGCAGTTTTCAAATTTTACAGCACAAAATCTTCAGGACTCAGTGGAGATTCCAAAGTGTGACAATAAAGGGTCTTTACTCAGAAGAGAGGATCCCCATCTCCTGCCACAAGTAGAGCTTACAATTTTGTTTTAAAAAGAGTCTTGATGCTTTAAAAGAAAAGTCAGTTTGCTAAACCCCAAGATTTTGCAATCATGTGTTAATCTTGTTCATAGTTCAAGGAAGAATAAGGTAGGAAGAAAAGAGAGACTGCAGGAGGAAGAGAGGAAAGAAGAGAAAATAGTTTTAATAGAAGGTGAACTACTATGTTTCAGGAACTATGTTAGGTTGGCATAAATGCTACCTTATTTTTTTCTATTCAACAATTTCACAAGGTAGGGATTTATTAGGCCCCTTTTACACACAAGGAAAATGAAGTTCAAAAAGGTCAGAAAACTTGATAAAGTACCTAATATAGAAACAGTGAGGCCAAAATCTATTCTTCTTCCATCATTTCAAGTTTCCCTTAAAGGAAGCTAACACAGATATTACATTTGTTTTTCAAGTTTTTTAAAAAATTTCTTTAGATTTCACCTGACTGAATCCTCACAACTTTGAGGAATATACTTCAGCATTATCCTTATTTTGCCAATTAGGAAAGCATGCTTCAGAAGAATGAAAGTGATCTGCTTAAAACTGAATTCAATGGGGGCAAAGATGGAATGAAATAGCTGAATTAATATTCTATGCTCTTTCCATACACAAAATTGCCTCCTTTAAAAGAAACAGAAATAGGGAAGCAATAAGAGGGAAGGAGGCAGAAAGGATGGGACAGGTGGAGAATTATAGCAATTCCATTGCTTACTTAAGATGGCTAGTGAATCAGATAATTTAATGGAAAGCACCTTGAAAAATCTGAATCACTGTATCAATGTGTCATCTTTATTAACTATTCATACAATGTTCATTAAAGATGACATTTTATATGTTGGTAAAACTCCATGTGGTAATTGCAAATATATAAGAGCTATGTAATGAATTGATTACTTAGACATACAATAGAAACTCATATAAAAGAGGGACAATCTGACACTCTCGAGATTATGATACAAGAATTGGTTACCTATGCTTGCTTTCTGTTCATGATATACAGTCCATACTGGCAGTAGAATAATTCAAATTTTCAATTTTTCTTGGATTTCATCACAAACTCAATCAAAGCATGAAAGTCAGTATTTTAATATCCTTGCACCATGTGAAAAATAATAGCATGCTCTACTACCTGAACTCTTAGAGCATTTTTTATTTTGATTGTCTTCCCATTATACTGAGAGACTGTCAGGACTTTATCAGGAAGATCACCCAAACAACTAGAACATTATTAAGGTTCCAGCAGTGCAGTAACTCACTGAATGTATGAGTGATTAAAAGCCATACAGTTGTGACAAGGACCATAAGGAGATCAGACAAAGACGTTACATGTCTTTAAAAGGAAAAAAAAAAAGAGGACTAGAATGATTTAACTCCTTGTCTCTTCTACCAGTACTAAAGCTGCAGTATTATTTGATCAATATTTAAGGCCTTGTGTGACTGGATTCCTTACAGCAAACAATTTCCAAAGGTCAAAACAGGAAAATACAATTAGCACAGAATTACAGCATACCTACTGGCTTGTCGAGTTGCCAGCGTTCCAAAAATCATATTTAACATATAACATGATGCTCTTACATTAGTAAAACATTACTGCCTTTGTAATTTATCACTGACTACAGTTACACTTTTTTATTTCATTGAATTATTTGTACTTAGAAATATATTCCCATTTCATTTGACAGTCAGAAACCTATTAACTAAATACTTCCTACTTGCCAGACACTGCATTGTTCATGGGAAATACGGTGGAAACTGACAACAGATGCTCTTTGGAGGAATGAACAATTCAGGGTAAGAGAGAAAGAGCTAAAGTAATTTTTAAAATAAAATATAACTGAAAAAAATGCCTATGCCCTATAGTTAAGTAAACCAATCTTTAAAAACATAGTACCAAAATGTTAACTGTATTTTCTTAAGCAGAGAATGGTGATTGTTATAGACTTTGTTTTCTTCTTTACATTATATATGTCACTTTATTTTTATAAAGTCTTTTTTCTTAATACATTTATAATCTAAAGAATCCAAGAAAGAAATCATTTAATAGATATTTGGGTAGAATGCTATGAAAACCCCAAAGACCTGTGATGGTGAGTCAGGCAAAGCCTGAGGGCAGAAGTGACATCTAAACTGGTTCTGGAAGGTGAATTGGGGTTTACTAAGTAGAGATGGCACCCCACTCCAGTACTCTGGCCTGGAAAATCCCATGGACAGAGGAGCCTGGTGGGCTGCAATCCACGGGTCGCAAACACTCGGACACGACTGAGCAACTTCACTTCACTTCACTACACTTCAAGTAGAGGAGACAGTAGATGATGGTCAAGGACATGAGAGAATCATCTGGAAGGTCTGGAAGTCAGTATTCCACATAGTTTGAGTGGCAGATAGAGAGGAGGTGGAAGCTGGAGTTTCCCCAGGTAAGAGATCAAATTCTAAAGAGCTGTATGTATGCAGATGCTATCCTAGAAACCTTCAGATTTCAGTCAATGCCGAGCCAGCGTCCTAGCAGTTGAAGCTTCCAAATGTGGGACACTCTCAGATTCTTTTCTGTAAGGTGCTTTGGGCACCAAAGGAAAAACTCTTGATTAAAGATGAAAACTTTGAATGGAGTGAAAATAGAGTGAGGGGATTTGAAAGGTACACTGAGTTGGAACCAACAGGATCTGTTCACCAGGATGCTAAAGAAGAAAAACAAAGATCACAGACAGACCTGGTGATGAGAAATTAAAGAGCAACATAATTAATATAAATGAAGAACTGATGAAATAACAGTGCATACTGAGAATAAGTTCTCTGAAGAATACTGGCTGGACAATTTGAAACACAGATCTTATATTCATGAGACAGTCTGAAGACATTTCCCATCTGATTTTCACCACTACTCAAGATTGCCAGGAGAAATATCAATAACCTCAAATATGCAGATGATGGCACCCTTATGGCAGAAAGTGAAGAGGAATTAAAAAGCCTCTTGATGAAAGTGAAACAGGAGAGTGAAAAAGTTACCTTAAAGCTCAACATTCAGAAAACGAAGATGATGGCATCTGGTCCCATCGCTTCATGGCAAATAGATGAGGAAGCAGTGGAAACACTGTCAGACTTTATTTTTTGAGGCTCCAAAATCACTGCAGATGGTGACTGCAGCCATGAAATTAAAATATGCTTACTCCTTGGAAGGAAAGTTATGACCACGCTAGATAGCATACTAAAAAGCAGAAACATTACTTTGCCAACAAAGGTCTGTCTAGTCAAGGCTATGGTTTTCCAGTAGTTGTGTATGGATGTGAGAGTTGGACTGTGAAGAAAGCTGAGCACCCAAGAATTGATGCTTTTGAACTATAGTGTTGGAGGAGACTCTTGAGAGTCCCTTGGATTGCAAGGAGATCCAACCAGTCCATCCTAAAGATCAGTCCTAGGTGTTCTTTGGAAGGAATGATGCTAAAGATGAAACTCCTGTACTTTGGCCACCTCATGCGAAGAGTTGACTCATTGGAAAAGACTCTGATGCCTGGAGGGATTGGGGGCAGGAGGAGAAGGGGACGACAGAGGATGAGATGGCTGGATGGCATCACCAACTCGATGGACATGAGTTTGGGTAAACTTCGGGAGTTGGTGATGGACAGGGAGGCCTGGCATGCTGCAATTCATGGGGGTCGCAAAGAGTGGGACACAACTGAGTGACTGAACTGAACTGAACTGAAGGTAAAGTGACTAAGTATGGGCTTCCCTGGTGGCTCAGCAGTAAAGAATCCACCTGCCAAGGCAAGAGACATGGGTTCAGTCTCTGGGTTGGAAAGATACCCTGGATAAGGAAATGGCAACCCATTCCAGTATTCTTGCCTGGAAAATTACACGGTCAGAGAACACTGGCGGGCTACAGTCCACAGGGTTTACAAAAGAGTTGGACACGATTTACTGACTAAACAACAACAAAAGAAAATAAGTAACACTTTTAATCTTGTAAATGAAACTCTTTAAAAATTCTTGTGAAGTTTCTGATAAGAGCAAAATAAACAAACACAAAGGCATATGCATCAAGACCACTTGTATTTCTATTCATATGCTTTCCTCCTGATATAAATTGGATATTGTCCCAATTATTCAGTTTCTTACACTAGGATCTTACACCCTGTGCTGTTGAATTTTACAGTGCCTCCCACTGTGGGAGAGACATACTTCCTCACCCCACTCATGTTGGACTTGGCCATGCAATTGCTTTGACTAATAGAATGTTAGTGGACATGGTTAACAGAAACTTTAATTGATGGCATGGCTTGGCTTGCTCTTCCTGCACCTATGATCTGCCACAAAAAGAAAACATGCCACTCTTCCACTGCTCCTTCAGCCTGGACCCCAGGCCTGAAACCTAACCAGAAGCCTGAAGTGTAGACTTAACCCAAGGGAGCCTCACCTAGATAAGCCACTTTACACCCCCGGGAGTGTAAACATATATAAAACATCAATAAGTCATGAGCATTTTATGATTTTGTGCTGTAATAATAGCTGATTAGTACAGCTTTTCCTTTACCTCCAAGTAAAACGAAGGGTTTTTTTTTTTTTTTTTCTCCCCGTAATATTTTGGTAAAGACTCTGCTTCCAATGTAGGATACCTAGATTCAATCCCTGGGTCAGGAAGAATCCCCTGGAGAAGGGAATGACAACCTACTCTAGAATTCTTGCCTGGAAAATCCCATGGAAGGAGGAGCCTGGTGGGCTACAGTCCAAAATGTAGTTTGGGCATGACTAAGTGACTAACACACACGTAAAATCATAATATATCTGTTAAGATATATATTATGTGAAACAATCCCATGCAGAAAACCCCAAAAGTTTGAAGATAATACCAGCAGATAAAGGGATACGTCATGTTCATGAATAAGATCACTCAATAAATCAGGGTTTTCATCTCTTTGCAAATTAATCAACAAAGTTATAGCATTTACAATGAAAATGCAAGCATGATATTTTTGTGAATATCAATAAGATCATTCTAAGTATATTTAAGTTCATTCTAAGTATACAGTATTGAAAAGAATAAGAGTAGCTAAGACAGTCTTGAAGAGAATATCTTACTTGATTTTATGCATAAATGGTATTTTTTATAGTTTAAAAATTAATATAAATTTTAAAATATAAAAGTGGAAAAGGAATAAAAAGATGAAATGAAAGACAAGCGATGAAAACTAATTTAGAACATCCAACTAATAGAGATGAGAATGAGAAAATAAAAACAAAGAAATGGGAAAA
Organism: Aepyceros melampus; assembly: GCA_006408695.1. Classification (NCBI taxonomy): domain Eukaryota; kingdom Metazoa; phylum Chordata; class Mammalia; order Artiodactyla; family Bovidae; genus Aepyceros; species Aepyceros melampus. The sequence goes on from SJXQ01006515.1 coordinate 290,615, forward strand.
AAGAAATTATCAAAGAAAAAACTAGAAAATATCCCCAGATTAAAACAGGACAATAAGTTTCAAATTCAACAGGCCTATGGGGATTCGAATGCTATGAGTGAAAAAAGGCCCACATCCCTATCCTTTTGAAATCTGGGGCTATTGCATTCTGAGACTGATAGAAAAACATGTAGAGCTTCACATGGGAAATTTTCAGGGGGAAAAAAAAAAACCTCTGAGACTTTAAGGGGGAAAATGAAATAAGGATAAAGTAACAGCAAATTTATAGCAGGAAGCAAAACAAAACACAATTCAGGATAAAAATAAACCTGTAGGAAAAAGTTAAGGCCCAGATATAAAGCAAATGTAAATTTGGAATGATATCAAGCAATGGACTTAAAAAATAGACAAAAAGGAGAGTCTACGTGAACATGGTGAACTTTTTTCCAAGTGTGTCCTAGGCTTCCTGGCACTGGCCTCTATCTAAGAACACAGCACACTAGTTGTGACTTGGTATTACACAATGTTTGTGGAGTGCCAACACTGTTTAAAGGGCTTCCCTGATAGATCAGTCAGTAAAGAATCCACCTGCAATGCAGAAGACCCCAGTATGATTCCTGGGTGGGGAAGATCGTTAGAGATGGGATAGGCTACCCACTCCAGTATTCTTGGGCTTCCCTTGTGGCTCAGCTGGTAAGGAATCCACCTGCAACGCAGGAGGCCTGGGTTCAATCCCTGGGTTGAGACGATCCCCTGGAGAAGGGAAAGGCTAGCCACTCCAGTATTCTGGCCTGAAGAATTCCAGGGTTGCAAAGAGTCAGGGAAGCCCAAGAATACTGGAGTGGGTACCCTATCCCTTCTCCAGCAGATCTTCCCCACCCAGGAATGGAATCAGGGTGTACCAACGGAGCTATCAGAGAAACCCAGAAAGACAGGACTGATCAACTTTCACTTTCAACACTGTTTACACATTTACACATTTCCAACATTTAATCAATATGTTTTTAAAAAAAGAAGACAGTCATAGAAAGAATGTAAATGCAAATACCTTGACAATCTAAAAGTCAAGCTGACTGAAAACATTAGCCTGAGGGGGAAGGAGAATGAAGAGCTGGGTAGAAAGTAAACAGTATAGATTTGTTGAAAAAAAAAAAAGAAAGAAATGTTTACCTACATTATTTTAAGTTATAAATTAATTGATAGAAAAACAAAACTAAAAATATAAATGTCAGATATTGAGAGGAGGGACAAAGAAAGATGGGGTAAGCAAAGTGAGACAGATCCTCAAGTTTCACATCAGAAGTCAACAATATCAGTTCAAAGTTGATGGTCATGTGATCAAGAATTGCAGAGTAGCAGTCCAGAGGAAAACAACTTAAAATCTACAGGTAGGAATTAACCTCTGAGAACATGATGAGAGTGACGGAACAATAAGGCAAAAATAGTACTTGCCTTATAACTCTCCTAAAACATGAGATTGTGATTTATCTTAATAAAACATTTTTAAAAGACTTACACATTTCCCCTGAAACTACTATCTATACACTTATAATAACAAACAAAAAGAAAACTTCATTTTAAAAGTACCTAAAATGGGATGAGATAAAGCTATCACCAGGTTAATGAATTAATTCAAAATGCCCAAATTTAACATTATAGTAAAAAACAAAGCAGGCTTCAATACTAAAAAAAAGAAAAAACAGAGAGAGAGAGAGAATATTGAGCAGCAACAAATTATTTGCAGACCATCTACCAGCTAACTGTTTAAATAGGCTTTCAGTTGTTATAAGGGCTTCTCTGGTGGCTCAGATGATAAAGAGTCTGCTTGCAATGCAGGAGACCTGGGTTCCATCCCAGAGTAGGGAAGATCCCCTGAAGAAGGAAATGGCAACCCACTCCAGTATTCTTGCCTGGAGAAATCCATGGACAAAGGAGCCTGGCAGGCTACAGCCCGTGAGAGATCACAGAGAGTCAGACATGACTGAGCAACTAACACACACACCCACACCAGTTGTTATAAGGATAAACTTTGGTATAATTTACCACCATACAATCCCAAAGAAATGGTACTAAGAGATTTGTCTCAGGTTGTACAGATAGTCAATGATGGAGTAGGAATTTTTCTGAATAAACCACTTCATTATATACATATTATATACTATATTCATAGTACATAGTATATAATATATACATATTATATACTATCATCATTTTAGTGATCATTAATCTTGCTGATTATTATTTGGGGCTACTAAGTTATAATATCAAGTATTAATGTTAAAATACTGCAGTACATTTATCTAGATCTACTTTAGCTTCCATGGTAGGTAAGATAACGACCTTTTGAAGACACTCTAATCCTTGGAAGCTATGATTATATTACCTTATATGGCAAAATGACTGCAGATGTGATGTGTGTTAGTTTCTCAGTTCAGTTCAGTTCATTTCAGTTGCTCAGTGGTGTCCGACTCTTTGCAACCCCATGAATTGCAGCATGCCAGGCCTCCCTATCCATCACCAACTCCCGGAATTCACTCAGACTCATGTCCACCAAATCAGTGATGCCATCCAGCCATCTCATCCTTTGTTGTCCCCTTCTCCTCCTGCCCCCAATCCCTCCCAGCATCAGAGTCTTTTCCAATGAGTCAACTCAGTTAGTTTCTCAGTCGTGCCCAACTCTTTGTGACCCCATGGACTGTAGCCTGCCAGGCTCCTCTCTCAATGGGATTTCCCAGGCAAGAATACTGGAATGATTTGCCATTCCCTTCTCCAGGAGATCTTTCAACCCAGGAACTGAAGCCAGGTCTCCTGCACTGCAGGGAGATTCTTTACCATCTGAACCACCAGGGAAGCCCTTGTGAAGCAGAAATGATGAAGAATCTTTAAATAAGGAGATTATCCTAGATAATCTGGGTGGGCCCAATGTAGTTATAAGAGTTTTTTAAAAATCTTTATTTTATATTGGAATATAGCCAGTTAACAATGTTGTTTCAGGTGGACAACAAAGGGACTCAGCCCTTTGTATTCACTCTCCCCCAAACTCCCCTTCCATCCAGGCTGTCACCTAACACTGAGCAGAATTCCCTGTCCTATATAGGTCGGACCTTGTTGGTTACCCATTCTAAATATAGCAGAGTATACATGTTGACCCAAACTCCCTAAATATCCCTTCTCCCTATTCTTCCCCCCTGCAACCATAAGTTTGTTCTCTATGAGTCTGCTTCTATTTCATAAACAAGTGTATTTGTGTCATTTCTTTTTAGATTCCACGTATAAGGGATATCATATGGTATTTCTGCTTCTCTGACTTCATTCAGTATGACGTTCTCTATGTGCATCCATTTTGCTTCAAATGGCATTATTTCATCTTTTTAATGCCAGAGTAATATTCCAAGAGTTATTAAAACATGGGACAGGGAGACAAGAGAGTCCAAAAAGAAGATGTAATGACAGGAATAAAGGTTAGAGTTATGGAGTTGTTGGCTTTGAAAATGGAAGAAGGGGCCATGAGCCAAGGAATGGAAGAGGACTGCAGAAGCAGAAAAAGGCATGAGAATGTGTTCTTCCCTAGAGCCTCCAGAGGAATGCAGCCTTACTGACACCTCGAATCTAGTTTAGTCCCTTATGGGACTTCTGACCTCCAGAGCTGTAAAATAATAAACCTGTGCTATTTCAAGCCACTCAGATTGTGTTAACTTGTTACAATAGAATTAAGAAGTTAATACAGAATCTGCTCCAGAATCAGAAAAGATCTATGCTTAAGCCTTGTCTCTGCTATGTGGTTTTGAGCAAGATTCCTAATCTCTATCAACCTCTGGCTTCTTTATCTGCAAAGGTGAATTTATAAAAGACACGTATTCAAGCAAGTTTGGTGACCATTAGTCTACAGTTAGAGTTCATTAAAATATTAGTATTAAATACTAACTGTAGAAGAAAAATGTAAATTTTTAAGAAAAAAATAGTTGATTGTTTTTTGCTTCCAAACCCCCAAAGTTAGCTAGCCAGTGAGTCTTCATAACATATTGTCTACAAGTTGAAATATGAAGAGGGAAAACTCCTCCAATATTGAAACCACTTCATGATTTGAGCTCATTCAGTCTACTCCTTTAATATCCAGCCTCTTTGGGGAAGAGGCAATATCCTTGACTGGCTATAAATTTATGAGTGTAGTGTTTTTATGGCTCTGAATGTAATAGAACCTAAGTAAATACTGATAAGTTCTCTATTCTTCTGAGAAGTTTCCACCCATACAATATTGTCCTATCATTGGAAATCCCCACAGTTTTGATAAGAATGAAGGTAAGAACTCTTTTATATATAACACTTGTCAATTAGAATCAGAACAACATTCATCACTTTACTTGGAAAGGCTATGGGGTTTTTAAAAACCCACTTGAAGGCTATATAATGAAATTTTGCCCTTATTGTCTTTTGAGCGACTTCAGCTGGTTTGGGAGGTTAAGGCTGGTTTTCAAGTTTATTTTTTTTTCAAGCATCCTTTAACATGGTTTGCATTTATAGATTAAGTGGTAAACTGAATTAAAGGAAATAAGCATTTTCCATCACCACAATCTCCCCACGTAAATAGACTAAATTTGGAAACCACATTCATTTTCCAATATAAGGCTAGGTACTGTCTTCATGAACTAGGCCTTTAGGGAACTATATTAACTCTTTCAAACCACTTAGTTACCAGTCATTTTCAGGAATTCACGGTGTTCCTGTGAATTGGAACACAGTGTTTTTAAAGAGATTTTTTTTTTTCTCAGATGCAATGTATTGATTTAACCTTTCCGTGTACAGGATCATAACACAGCACAAGTTAATTAGTATCCAGGAGACCTCACAAAGAGGTGAATTTTCACTGAAAATCATGATCACTCTAAAAAGTATAAAATATGACTGAGGGAAAATGATTACAAAATTCCCCCAATTTTTCATGGCATATGCTTTTTTAGCTGTAAGACCCCCCTATGTCATCTGTAAAACAACTCTTTAGGGAACCATTATTGATATTGATCAAAAGATCTTTCAGATCTTACATGATTATTTTGCTGCAACTCTAAAAATATCTCTGCTTTGGGTGTTTCTCATCTAGAATGTGAGGATGAATTTCATACATCACAAACAGAAAAATCCCTGTATCCTGTATGAAGTCAATAGGTGCTCAAAAATAGTTACAGAGTTTCATAACTTATGCGGCCATATACATGCAAACACACACACACACACACACACATTTACAAATTTAGAGATGGGGAACTTATTCTAGACTGCTAGCACTCTGAAGACAAGTGCCAGTCAATCCCACCATCAATATCTGGATCACTCCAATGGATAGGAGGTGTTATAGACTGAATGTTCATGCTCCTAAAATTCAGATGTTGAAACCATAATCTCCATATAATGGTACTGACAGGCGAAATCTTTGGGAAGTTATTCAGTCATGAAGGTGTAATCCTTATGAATGGGATTAGTGCCCTTATAAGAAGAGGCCAGAAAACTGGCTAGTTGTCTTTCTGCCATGTAAGGATACAGAAAGAAGTTGGTTGTCTGCAACGCTGAAGAGGGTTGCCATATGCTGGACTTTCAGCCTCCAGAATTGTGAGAAATAAACATTTATTGTTCAGTCACCCAGTCTACAATAATTTGTTAGAGCAGCCAGGAGGCTAAGACAGGAGGTTATGAATAAACAGTATATGATTAAACATAGAAATGAACAAACATTTCCTGAATGAAGATATACATGAATTAGTTACTTGATTTTTAAACAAGGACGCAGCAGAGTTTATTTCTCTTTGCTAATATGAAGCCAAAGTACACAGTTCATTTATAAACACTACTATATAAGCAACATTATGAAGTAACAACTAGAATAAATATATTATCCAGAATCCCAACAAAGCAGCTATTTTTTTCACACTCCTATTGATTTCCTGATCATATTTTATATTGTTTATTTGTTTAGTGCAGAGAAATTAGAATTTTCTACATAATGAGGAAAATTCAGACACAAATTTAAATTTTTGCACATAAATTAGGTCTTAAATTCTTGACAGGCCACAGTGATCTCTCCTTCCTAAGAACTCATGACACGCATGAATAGCATACTAGTGAGGGGTGCAGTCACATACATACTGCTACAAGACACCTTTGATGTTATTTAGCCTACCTTCTATTCAATTTTATGTGATTCACCGAGCTATCGGGCTGGTAAAATGTTCACTCTGGTTTTTCAGAAAAACACAAACTAACTTTTTAGCCAACCTAATACTATGAAGCTTCTTTTCATAAGAGAACAGGAATTATGTATCTATTTATAATGCCACCCTGCCTAGAAGTATGTGAATGGTAGGCAGATAGGTAGGCAGACAGATGACAGGTAGGCATACACACAGATAAACATTTGTTGAATGAACATCAAATGAATGTAGTCATTGTGCTGCTGCTGCTGCTGAGTCGCTTCAGGCGTGTCCGACTCTGTGAGACCCCATAGACGGCAGCCCGCCAGGCTCCCCCGTCCCTGGGATCCTCCAGGCAAGAACACTGGAGTGGGTTGCCCTGTCCTTCTCCAATGCGTGAAAGTGAAGTCGCTCAGTTGAGTCCGACTCTTAGCGACCCCATGGACTGCAGCCCACCAGGCTCCTCCATCCATGGGATTCTCCAGGCAAGAGTGATGGAGTGGGGTGCCAGTGCCTTCTCCAAAGTGGCTACAAAAAAATAACGGTAAAAATCAAAAATGTGTAAAATTTTATATTGTTGTATTTTGAATATAATTACTACAGTTTGTTTCATAACTTTAAGACAAAAAATCATTACTCTCCGTAGTTATACATTTTAATATAATCAGAATTTTTACATGCATATTTTATTGAGTCATAATAGCTTGAAATACCAGAAAGTCATTAGGAAAATAAAATCAAGCAAGAGAGATTATTATTATTCTCTGTAACTTTTGCTTTTGACTTAAAAGCATAGGTGAAATGAAAACTGTTCTTAACTTTGACCCACTTACTATACTGAAGCAACATGAACTCTGCCCCTGAATGCCAACCTGTAAGTGAAGGTTATTGCCTCTTCCCACAAGGGTGTAAATTCAATCAAATAAATGTAACACATATAATGGGCATTTAGGACACAAATAATTAACAAACAACCAGACAAATGAAGAAGACATAATTCCTGCCTTCAAGGAGCTTACAGGATACTGGAGACATTCATATATTAATATATCTGATTGTTAAAGTCAGAATAGGTTTTTGTTTTGTGTTTCAGTAGAAATCACCAAAATTTGATCCCTGCTTCCTTTGGAAAATGAAGCCTTTGAAAAACGTTCTGTCTCTTTTCTTCTCTGTGTTTCCCTTATTTTGACGACTCTCTCTCCAAAAGTAGATAAAAGGTAGTTTATTAAATATACACAGTGGCCTTCTTTATCCTGATTATTTCCTTCCTTCCGTTTTAATTATTTTAAAATTAGGACATTTGAGTTTAATCATGTTTTCCTAATAATACAGGGCTTCCGCAGTGATTCAGAGAACCAACTTGCCAATGCAGGAGATGTAGATCCGATCCCTACCCCTGGAAGAGGAAATGGAAACCCACTCCAGTATTGTTGCCTGTGAAATCCCATGGACTAGGGAGCCTAGTGGGCTATAGTCTATGGGGTCCCAAAGAGTTGGACATGACTGAGCAACAGAGCATGCACGCATGAACACACAGGCACGCACACGTTTATACATACATATGTATACACACACATAATGCATACACATGTATATGTACACACAAACATCTATATGCATATATGATTTTAAAAACATAACCATCCTTTCATTTTATATACTGCATCTGGCATAAACTCATTCTGATCAATCCTCAGGAAGGAGAAACTAATTTCTGCTGCAGTAATATCAGTAATGGCAAGTGTTTATTTTCTTAAATATTTCCACTGTCTAATCAGCTTCCCTGGTGGCTCAGATGGTAAAGAATCCGCCTACAATGCAGGAGACCCAGGTTCGATCCCTGGGTCAAGAAGATCCTCTGGAGAAGGAAATAATAACTCACTCCAGTATCCTTGCCTGGGAAATCACATGGACAGAGAAGCCTGGCAGGCTACAGTCCATGGGGTCACAAAGAGTGGAAGATGACTCAGCTACTAACATGAGTAACACTACTTGGTAATTCTATCACTAGATTAATAATCCCATCCTGAGGATTTTGAATCCAGCCTAGAGATGATGCCAGTCTCTCCATCAGCTCCGAGGGCCCATGACTTAAAGGCTCACCTGTTCAGCTCTCATCTTAGTTCTCTTCAAGGCAAGGTGACCTGATTGTGCTAAAACAGGGTGGAGTGGCAGGGGGTTAATGCACATCCTTTGCTTCTCACTTTCTCTTAGATCAAGGGGCAGGTAAGAGAAACAGTTCTTCATCATGAAAACCGATGCAACATGTACTCTCTTTATAACCAGCCGCAGAACAGTTCATCACTATAATATAGGGCCTTGAAATCCGCTCTGAATACTCCAGATACTTGGTAAATGACTAAATTAATTAATTAGTCAGTGGATCTCTTCTGGATATATCAGAGACTTGGTAAATATTTAAATTAACTAGTTAAAATCTAAGATATTTAAATTAACTGATTCTTTATCCTATGTGCCTTTTATAAAGGGTGTTAATTTTATCATTTTCAGAATAGCAAGAATAGATTTAAGTTATCATCCCAGTAAGAACTATATTTCCTGTACTTTCTAAGGAAATACTGGAGTCAATTCTTTATGTTCCATTTTCTAAAAAAGGAATTAGGCCTAAAGATGGCCCAGATAAGATATAACATCAAGTAAAAACTTGAAATGAAAGTTAAGCAATCCAAGAAAACTCAGAAAGTGTTATATTTTTCAGAGGATTGTGCTTTATGGAAAATAGAAAAAGGTTTAAAAAAATCTCAAGCATACAAATCATCAAATGCTATCACAGTCCTGTAAGTCTCTCCTTGAACTGCATTACATCTCTGTGCTCATACCACCCTCAAACTTGGGAGTTTGGGAGGTGCTCAATGCATTCAAAATTAACCTTCTACTTTTTGTCTCCTCCCTTAGTAATAATATGAGTGTTATTCTGAATAATTCAATTAAGGTCTTATAGAGAGAATAAGAACTCACAAGTGTAGAAAATGAGTCTTTTAGGTATATGAGGTTATGGGCAGGTTTATAAAATATTGTGTCCTTCAGAACAAAGAAATGTCAAAAAATATATTTTATAGTTTCCACAACCACTTAGTAATTATGTTCAGAAAACAGAAAAGTTTGTACAACTTTCTACAAACCAGTTCTGATTTAGAATACCTAATTCCATAGACTTATTACTCTATTCAATTAGGACTTTTTTTTTTTGCTTTTGGTTTGATATCATTTAGTTTTTTAGGGAGATGAGATTAGATCAGTTTTCATAGAGAAAATATGCAAATATTGCAACTACTAGTATTTTAAAAGCAGCTAAAGTAATTTACAGAAGAAACTGTGTTAATAGTGCATGCTGGTCACTTTTTAAAAATCATCTTAACATCCAATCAGAAAATGTAGAGGCAATTACCATCTCTGTGCACTTTTTCAGTTATTTCAATAACTGAATCACATGGTGGATATGTCTGCAAAAATCAAACAGAACTGAAATAATTTTTCAAGATAAATGTTAGTAGAACATTTTCTCAAATTACTTGTACATTTCATTTTGCTATCCAGAAAATTATAGTTCAATGTTCCTACATAGCAAGAAACTCCAGGTTGTAGCAATTGATTTAATTGTCCTCTAGAGCATACATTACCTGAACATTAATCACTGCTTTGTTGGCACTGTTGAATATGTATATGACTAAAGATATTAATATTTCATGAAACATTTTTTAAGTATCAATCATTTCATATCTGTCTAGAACAGTGTGATTATCTAGATACAAATAAACACTATATCTCTAATTAGAGACATATAGAGGAACTATATGTAATATAACACCTAGGTTAAGAAAAAAGTTCATAAATTTTCTGTTCTCAAAAACTACATTTTGTAACAGAAACAGATGCAGACTTTGAAAACGATCTTATGGTTGCTGGGGGGATGGTTGGAGAAAAGGGATAGTGAGCTTGCAATGGACAGGTATACACTGTTATATTTAAAATGAATAACCAACAAGGACCTACTGTGGAGCACAGGGAACTCAGCTCAATAATGTTATGTGGCAGCCTGGATGGGAGGGGAATTTGGGGGAGAATGGATACATGTATATACAAGGCTGAGTCCCTTCCCCTTCACTTGAAACTATCACAACATCATCTGTTATTTGGCTATGCTCCCATACAAAATAAAAAGCTTACAAATAAAGAAACAAACTGTACTTGGGGTTCTCACAAATAGTACAGTTACCTGGTATTAATTTTTTTGGAAGTCTCTTACTGTCAGTGTTTCATTACTCGGACGGTTGATATACTTAATTTGGAAGATGAATTATTTGTTTTTTGATGACATAGAAAATGCATTTGAGGCTTATGTTATTTGCACAAAACAGACAGGCTTGGGAGTTAAATAGGGAAGGAGGGACTCAATACCAGTATTTCATTTTTCATACATGATTGACAATCTTATGTTGTTCCTTCCCAAATCCTAATGTTTATAGTAACATAATATGTACGAGTGTTTCTAAGTAGTTCACTTTTTGTTAGCAGTATGTTCTTATATGATTCCTTTCATTCAGGCAGAAAATAGGTGTTTCAAGATGCCATAGGCAAGGTGCTCCCCAAAGTGCTGGGGACAGAGCAGTGAATAAGGAGGACAAAGCACCTGCTCTTGTGGACCTCATTTTTGTGAGCAAAAAAGTGAAAATGTTAGTTTCTCAGTTGTGTCTCACTCTTTGAGACTCCACAGACTCTAGATCACCAGGATTCTCTGTCCCTGGAATTCTCCAGGCAAGAATGCTAGAGTGAGGTGTCATTCCCTTCTCCAGGGGATCTTCCTGGCCCAGGATAGAATTCAGGTCTCCTGCATTGCATGCTGAGGCTTCTGTGTTAGCTCAGTAGGTAAAGAATCTGCCTGTAATGCAGGAGAACCTGGTTTGACCCCTGAGTGGGAAAGATCCGCTGAAGAAGGGATAGGCTACCCACTCCAGTATTCTTGAGCTTCCGTGTTGGCTCAGCTGGTAAGGAATCCACCTGCAGTGAAGGAGGCCTGGGTTCGATCCCTGGGTGGGGAAGATCCCCTGGAGAAGGGAAAGGCTACCCACTCCGGTAATCTGGCCTGGAGAATTCCATGGACTGAATAGTCCATGGGGTCACAAGAGTCAGAAATGACTGAGTGACTTTCACTTTCTCCTGCATTGCAGGCAGATTCTTTACCATAAAGGAAGCCCCGTGAACAAGAGGGGTACTATAAAATCCATATCAAAATATTAGTCCCTACATGGCTTCCCTGGTTGTTCAGTTGGTAAAGAGTCTGCCTGAAATGCAGGAGACCTGGTTCAATCCCTGGGTTGGGAGGATGTCCTGGAGAAGGAAATGGTAATCCATTCTGGGAAAGCCCATGGAAAGAGGAGCTGGTGGGCTACAGTTCATGAGGTCGCAAGAGTCGGACACAACTAAGCAACTAAACCTACCTACCTAAATACAACAAAGAGAAATGAAATGATGACATGATAACATGATGAAGGCTATTTTCAATGTAACTAGAGAAAAATTTTAAGAATTTTACAATTGGCAGGAGATCTCAGCAAATAACTGGGAAGCAAAGGGCTACTGGGGAGAACTCTTTCCATGGTATGCAGCAGCTGCACTGAGCAGTGGGAACTTCAGGTAGGTCAAAGTGACTGAAGAACAAGAGGGTTGTCGGCTGGAGTTCTTAGGATGTCCTAGGAAATGCCCCAATCATTTTACATGTATCTGAACCTCAGTACCATCCTAGGTACTGAGGACCATCCTAGGAACATACATTATGTTCCTCTTTTTACAAACTAAAACATGAAACACATAGATTAGAAATATGAAATAATTTGCCCATGATTGAGGCAGAACAAGGAACAATTCTAGGAAGTTGAAATTAATCTTATTAGTTCCTATGCTATGCTATTCGGCTTCTAGCAAAGAATAAACGCAGTCAGAGTCGACAGTCCTGGAGCAAGGAGTCGGCTGCAGGTATTAGAACAGCTAGAGTAGAGAAGAGAAAGCTTAAATTGAGGGGGCCTGACATTCTTGCTGTCATGCGAGTGTATGTTCCTCGATTCTTTGTCTCCTCACAACAAAGATTTGGAGTGACGGACATTAAAGCCCCCTCGGCGTGCAGCTCTCAGGTCTTGGATAGACCGGTTATAGCTCTCAGGTCTCGAACGGCCCATGTTATAGCTCTTAGACAAATCAGAGTTACAGCTCAGTGTTACAGCTCTATTTTATTTAGAAGCTAGCAGGAAAATCCATCTTCGAGGCGTGATGGCATGTCGATCTAAAGACATGAGGAGAAGAGCGCCCCAGCGCGTGGGAGAGAGAGGGAGCTAGCTTTGGCTCTTCTATTTATATGTTTATCTCTCCCTGGGCCTGCCCTATGTAAATTGGGCCAGCCAGGAGTGTTGTTTGTTTCACCTGAGGTCCTCACTCCGGTCCTCGGACCTTCTTTTGTTTCATTTTTCCGGGGCTTTTCCCTTCCTTGTCTTGTAGCCACCACCATTTTGGACTCCTTCTCCCTGTTCTACCTACCTAACATTGCCATTCTCCTGCATGATAGCAAGCCATCATTTCATCTCTAAAATTCAACCTGTATAATCATTCATTTCCTTGCTAACTCATTCTAAATGTATCTATTAAAGGGCTAATATAAATTAGGTAATATGGTCAGGAATTATAATGAATGATAATCAAATGTGCCTTCAAGAATCTTCATTCAAGTGGAAGACAAATCTATGGATGTATCCTTCAAGATAAAAGTCCAATAAGCAGTTATAAAAAAAGTGCAATGAAAATGTCAAGCCAGGAACAATGCTGTCTGGCTGTGAGTTTTCTGTAAAATCTCAAAATGAAGCTGTGTGATCACACTAGGCCTTCCTCACCTTTAATATTTTATTCTGTCTGTGATTGAGCAACATTCTATGCATTCTGTGAGAAAGCAATATTATATAAATTCCCATCATAAAGTTTAAAGTTTTTTTGGCAGACATACGCCTATACTGGGTTCCTCTTTCTCTCCTGCCTATAACAACTATAATTCTAAATGATTTTTCAAAAAAAATATGCTTAGAAATCTTCACAGGTCATGAGTTTCTTTGCTAGTAACAATAACAAGTGGAAAGAATTCCACCTAAGTATATAAGTACTGCTACTGCTGCAGCTGCTAAGTGCTTCAGTCTTATCCGACTCTGTGCAACCCTATAGACAGAAGCCCACCAGGCTCCCCTGTCCCTGGGATTCTCCAGACAAGAACACTGGAGTGGGTTGCCATTTCCTTCTTCAATGCATGAAAGTGAAACGTGAAAGGGAAGTCGCTCAGTCGTGTCCAACTCTTAGCGACCTCATAGACTGCAGCCTACCAAGCTCCACCACCCATGGAATTTTCCAGGCAAGAATACTGGAGTGGGGTGCCATTGCCTTCTCCGATATAAGTACTGGCCACCAATCAAAAATGAAATATGTGCAAAGGGAAACATTCTGCATATATGACTTTGCTTTAACACAAAAAGTAAAGTCAGATTTTCACAATATAATTTTAGAGGAAATAAACTTGAGCTCAAACTTAAATAATTGTTAACGTGCATTTCTACTAAAAACAGCCGTATATACTGTATATCCACATAGCTTTTAAAGGTTTGAAAAAGCCCAAGAATAATCAAGGAGCCTGACCTGGGAATAAATATATGCTGGGGCTAACATAATGAAACTCTTGATAAGTTGTAGGAACAAGTCATTGAACCAGAGGGTGAACTAAGCTAAACCCAGTAACTCTGTCTTGAAACAGCTTTGTCTTTCTAAAGTATGACATCCCTCTTAAGGAAATTAAAATCTCATTTCTCTACTATAGTGCTTGTAAAACAAAGAGAACATGCAAAACTCTAAGAAATGGATAATCTTGAGCCAGAAAATTAAAAAATTTAGATAAATTAGGAAGTAAAATGTTAAATTTCAAGTTGGACTTATGACATAAACTTACTAATGCTCCAAATGGAAACAAGAAAAATCGCTTCCTGCAACTTCCACCTACTTCAAAATAGGACAGAATATTACCATTCTAATAGAGAGAATCAGTAAAATCAAATATTTTAATAGAAATGCTATTAAAAGGGGGTTGTGATTACTTCTTATTAATTGAATAACAAATCTTCAATTTGAACATTAAATTAAATTTGACTGGTCATACCAACACTTTTATGTTGACCAAGAGTCTAAGTTTGCACAAGAAAATGACAGTTTTTGCAAAAATGAAAAAAAGTTAAATTATATATCTTTTTAAATAATATTTGGTGAGCCATTGTGCAGATGACACCACCCTTATGGCAGAAAGCAAAGAACTAAAGAGCTCCTTGATGAAAGTGAAAGAGGAGAGTGAAAAAGTTGGCTTAAAACTCAACATTCAAAAAACTAAGATCATGGCATCCAGTCTTATCACTTCATGGCAAATAGATGGGGAAACAATGAAAAAAGTGACAGACTTTATTTTCTTGTGCTCCAAAATCTTTGCAGGTGGTGACTACAGCCATGAAATTAAAAGATGCTTGCTCCTTGGAAGAAAAGCTATGACCAACCTAGACCACATATTAAAAAGCAGAGACATTACTTTGCCTACAAAGCTGAGTCTAGTCAAAGCTATGGTTTCTCTAGTAGTAATGTATGGATGTGAGAGCTGGACTATAAAGAAAGCTGAGTGCCAAAGAATTAATGCTTTTGAACAGTGGTGTTGGAGAAGACTCATGAGAGTCCCTTGGACTGCAAGGAGATCTAACCAGTCCATCCTAAAGGAAATCAGTCCTGAATATTCATTGGAAGGACTGATGTTGAAGCCGAAACTCCAATACTTTGGCCACCTGATGTGAAGAACCAACTCATTTGAAAAGACCCTGATGCTGGGAAAGATTGAAGGCAGGAGGAGAAGGGGATGACAGAGGATGAGATGGTTGGATGGCATCACCAATGCAATGGACATGAGTTTGAGTAGGCTCTGACAGTTGGTGATGGACAGGGAAGCCTGGCGTGCTGAAGTCCATGGGGTCATGAAAAGCCAGACATGACTGAGCGACTGAACTGAACTGTGTAAAACTTAAATACCACTGATCCACTCTATTACCAACTAAAATTTGAAAGCTCAGCTAAGGAAGCTGAAATCTTATTACTGCTGTATTAAACAATACAACGAAGATCATGGCATCCAGTCCCATCACTTCATGGGAAATGATGGGGAAACAGTGGAAACAGTGTCAGACTTTATTTTTTGGGGCTCCCAAATCACTGCAGATGGTAATTGCAGCCATGAAATTAAAAGACGCTTACTCCTTGGAAGAAAAGTTATGAGCAACCTAGATAGCACATTCAAAAGCAGAGACATTACTTTGCCGACTAAGGTCCGTCTAGTCAAGGCCATGGTTTTTCCAGTAGTCATGTATGGATGTGAGAGTTGGACTGTGAAGAAGGTTGAGTGCCGAAGAATTGATGCTTTTGAACTGTGGTGTTGGAGAAGACTCTTGAAAGTCCCTTGGACTGCAAGGCGATCCAACCAGTCCATTCTGAAGGAGATGAACCCTGGGATTTCTTTGGAGGGAATGATGCTAAAGCTGAAACTCCAGTACTTTGGCCACCTCATGCAAGAGTTGACTCATTGGAAAAGACTGTGATGCTGGGAGGGATTGGAGGCAGGAGAAGAATGGGACGACAGAGGATGAGATGGCTGGATGGCATCACTGACTCGATGGACGCGAGTCTAAGTGAACTCCAGGAGTTGGTGATGGACAGGGAGGCCTGGCATGCTGCGATTCATGGGGTTGCAAGGAGTTGGACATGACTGAGCGACTGAACTGAACTGAACTGAAACAATACAACAGAAAGAACTTTGAAGATATGCCCTTTCCTGGCAGAAATTAACACTAAAAAGAAAATATCAATAATATGGCCTAACAACAGGCATATAAGATGAAAAGTTAGCAAAATGGAAACATAAAAAGACATGAAAAGACACTTGAAAAGACTTACTTATACCAAGAATATATACTCTTTTTAACTGAAAACATGCCTATATACAAAATGAATCTCATCTAAGTTTAATTTACTTAGTTTTCTAATAATGTTCATTCTTATTTGATTAACAATATTAAGCATTATATTAACACTAAATATTACAGACTTGATAGTCATTTTTACCTATTAGCACTGATATTTGAATGTAAACAAAAAGTATGACTGTTACTGAAAATTCTATAAATATAGAGTATAATGAAAAAATAACCTATAATTTTTAACATTGAAATTACAACTCAATATTTTCTCATATTAGACATATACTTATATTTGTGCACATATATACATTATATAAATATATGCTATAATAGAATATTCTCTATTTGGAGTTTTTTCCAATTCTTTTCTTTTTGTACTATATTATGTCTTGAGTATTGTCTTATGTCATTATAATATAAAAAACATTTTTCAGTTTTTGGAAAATAAAACTGTAATGACTTTGACTACATCATTAATTATTTTAAAAGAGGAAAATACTCTAGAAACAGAATTATTAAGTTAGATGGTATAAATTTCTATATAGATTTTGACCTACAGTGTTAATGCACTGGACACAAAAGAGGTCTGATTTCTTATTTTCCTTATACACTAGAGAAGAGAACAGGCTTTGGGACAGGGGTGGCTGCAGTGAAATTATGGCTCCAATGCTTCCTAATTGTCCACTTTAGTCTTTAAACTCTTAAAAACTCACACATTCTTTTGGAAAATGGTGATGATAAATGTAACTATCTTCTGAGCACTGTTGTGGATAACAGGATGTGAGGTTGTGTTATGGCTAAAGGGTGTGTTGGGTACTTATTAAGATACCAATAACTATCTGCTATTATAAAAATTACTAGTAATGGTATAATGCCAACACTAGATATTAAAATTTGTGTTATTTGATAATATTTATTTATATCATTTGTTATAAAATTACAAAGCAATTTTGGATTTATTTGACTACTAGTTTGGGAGACACAACTGGCAAAGATATTTCCCTCCTTCCCCGGCAAGAGGTTTATAACTGGGCACTTTGGCATTAGAGACTATGTTTCCAGGCCACCTTTGCAGCTGGGTAGTGCAGTCATGTTTGCATCAATGGATTGTGATAAAAAATAATGTTAGCTACTTATGTGTCTAGGCCTTAAGATACTGAGCACAAAATCCTCCAGGCTCTGTCCTTGCAATCTGGGATGCAAATGTGCCTGTGATTTAGCATCAACCGGCAGGGCAATGGCAACTCACTCCAGTACTCTTGCCTGGAAAATCCCATGGACGGAGGAGCTTGGTGCAGGCTACTGTCCAAGGGGTCGCAAAAAGTCGGTCATGACTGAGCGACTTCACTTTCACTTTCAGGCAGGGTAACACAAGACAGGACCCCAGGGCAAGGGTCATAAAACTAAAGAGCAGCCTGGTTTAGTGACTAAAGTTTTACTGGAACATGGTTAATACTTGTTTATGTCTGTATGGCCACTTTTACCCTACAATTGCAGAGCTGAGTAATTACAGCAGACATCATAGGCCCCCAATCCTACAATATTTGTTATCTGGCCCTTCACAGAAAAAAATGCCAAATACTACCCAAGGAGATAACCAAGCAACAAGAAACCACCAGAGTCTCCCAAATGACCATATGAAACACAAATATCATTCAACTCAGACCAGAGACTTTGGGGTTGTTAAGCGGAAAACAAACAGATTTTTATTTTAGCTGAGCAACTCCTAAGGGACATTGAGTTCTACCAGCATAATTTTCATACCAAGGAAGATGAGTTTTTATAAAATTGTGGTATTTAAATGTATCAATTTTATTAAAGTTTGAGAAATTTTCTTCTTAATTTATGGACTTCTTTGTGTGTTAAGGAGTTAAACCCAAACCTGTAATATTTATGGGAAATAATATCCATAAGTTGTTTGATTTTATATTATGATGTTTCTATATAATTTATACAATACTTGTCTTCTATCATATCTATCATTGCTTTCTTTTAGTTTCTTATGATGTTTCATGCTTATATATAAAGTTTTCCTTACCCAAAGATCAGATAGATATTGGCTCTTTTCTCTCCTTTTTCACTATTTTTGTATTTCACTAATACTTTTTCATCTCAAATGGTATCCATAAATACTTTCTGAATAGTTTTCCACAGATATATAATAGTATCTATATATTATATCTACATATTAAGATTTATATCATATAAAATATATGGCCCGGCGTGCTGCAATCCACAGGGTCACAAAGATTGGACACAGCTGAGCGACTGAACTGAGTGAATTTTTTAAAATTAAGATCTATTTCAGAGCTCTTATATTGTTCCACTGCTCTAGTCTTCTTTTCTCAATCAGCATCACAGAGCGTTAACTATTATAATTGTAAAATTCAACTAATATGCAATATGGCAAGTCATCTACTCACTCATACTTTTCTAACTTTTGTAGGAGATGGAAAGAAGAATGCTTTGTAAAATTTTATCAAGTGATGTATATAAAATAAATTTTAATTATTTAAATTTATTACAGCTATAAGGAAAGACTGACATAGATGTTCACAACACGGAAAAAAATCACACTACAATGTTATGAATATCATATTCAAAAGAAAACGTGCAAAAAAAACCTTATTTCATAGGATCTTTTATTATCATAAAGGTAAGATAAATACTTTTTGTCTACTAGGGATTTCTTTGGAAGGAATGATGCTAAAACTGAAGCGCCAGTACTTTGGCCACCTCATGCGAAGAACTGACTCATCGGAAAAGACTCTGATGCTGGGAGGGATTGGGGGCAGGAGGAGAAGGGGACAACTGAGGATGAGATGGTTGGATGGCATCATTGACTTGATGGACGTGGGTCTGAGTGAACTCTGGGAGTTGGTGATGGACAGGGAGGCCTGGCATGCTGCGATTCGTGGGGTCGCAAAGAGTCGGACACGACTGAGCGACTGAACTGAACTCAATGTATAATATTAAACATGTTTTCTCTCAGAGTTTCTGCAATAATTCTGAGAAGTTTTTAATACTATTTTTCTTTTAATTTTAGATACTAGAAAACCAGATAATGCAGTTAAGTGTTCTGATTAAAATCAGGAAGTCTTACTAAGTAGAGTGGAGATTTGGCATCCCTGTGTACAAGCGCAATTTTTAGTCACATGGATCTCAGCATTCATTCTACAAGTGTCTAGCTAACTCACTGAGTGTAGACATTATATTACATATTTTTTTAAATCTCTAAACACATTAAGAACAAGGCTTTCATGTTGCTGCAATAAATCCATACACTGACACTCAGTATAGAATAATGACCTCTTGTCTCTCACATGCCTTTGGATATTTGTGGGTATTACTTTTTGAATTTTATTTTATTACTTTTCTGATTGGAATTGAGTCAATGTACATATGCACATGGACTCAAAGCTTTATAAATCTGAGCCTTCCCATTCAGGAATATCTTCCTATTTACATGGTTTATAGGTCTCTCAGAAAAGTCCTAATTTAAATCTTGCATATTTATAATTTTAGTAATTTTATATCAAATCTCAATACATACAAAGTAAAATTTAAGATCTATTTCTTTTAATAATAATAAAATAAATATATATTTGTCCAGTACTGTTCATGATGTAGAACATAAATAGTGACTTTGAAGGCCCCTGGGTATATTTCCTTATGGAACCTCCACTCCTAGAGTTAATTACTGCTGCTGCTAAGTCGCTTCAGACTTTGTGCTACCCCATAGACGGTAGCCCACCAGGCTCCTCCGTCCCTGGGATTCTCCAGGCAAGAGCACTGGGAGTGGGTTGCCATTTCCTTCTCCAATGCATGAAAGTGAAAAGTGAAAGTGAAGTCGCTCAGTGGAGTCCGACTCTTAGCGACCCCATGGACTGCAGCCAACCAGGCTCCTCCAACCATGGGATTTTCCAGGCAAGAGTACTGGAGTAGGGTGCCATTGCCTTCTCCAGAAAAACAGCTGCTGCTGATGCTAAGTCACTTCAGTCGTGTGTGACTCTGCAACCCCATAGACTGCTGGCTGCATGTTATTGCTTAATTTTATCATTAATTTCAAATGGTCTTCTAAACATTGTACAGTGATACACTTTACCTGTCAAAATGTATGCTAGTTCCTGTTGCTCACTAATGCTGATGTGGTTATTTATTCCTGGAAATATGGTGAGGTGTAATAGTCAGTCGGAGAAGGCAATGGCACCCCACTCCAGTACTCTTGCCTGGAAATCCCATGGGCGGAGGAGCCTGCTAGGCTGCAGTCCATGGGGTCGCTAAGAGTCGGACAGACTGAGCGACTTCACTTTTACTTCTCACTTTCATGCATTGGAGAAGGAAATGGCAACCCACTCCAGTGTTCTTGCCTGGAGAATCCCAGGGACGGGGGAACCTGGTGGGCTACCGTCTATGAGGTCGCACAGAGTTGGACTTGACTGAAGCGACTTAGCAGCAGCAGCAGCAGCAGCAGTAATAGTCAGTGCAATTTAAATTTGCCTTTCCATTATTAGAGATTAGTGCCAGTGTATATACAAATATTCCTTGGTTATTTTTATTTATTGTTTATGAAATGTTATCCATGCCTTATTCCTGCTTTTCTACTAGTAGTCTTTTACTTATTAACGGATATAACTTGTATATATTCTAGATTCTAAGTTGAATTGATTATGAGCAGAGCAAACATTTCCTTCCAGCTTTTAGACAACAGTTTTTATAAAAACAGTCCCTTGCCATGGACAAAGCTCATAATTTGAATGAAGTAAAATTTATCAACCTATCTCTTCATGGTTTTGATTCTTTCTAAAAGTAATATTTTCATGGAAAAGAATATCAGAAAGATATTCTCTTATGTCTCTTTTCAAAAGTTAATTTATTAATCCAACTGAAATTGATTTTTATGTTAAGTATGAGGTGAGATTCACTTTTATCTTTCCCATATGAATTGCCAGTTTCCCTAACTCTTGTCCAGAGGACTAAACTTTCACCACTGGTCCATAATGCTGACTAAAAGAAAAAGTTTCTATATATGTGTGGGTTGTTTATGAGCAAAGCATTCTGTTCCAGAAATCTATTCTTGAACTAACACATGGTAAGAATTATAATAGGTTTAAAGTAGATCTTGATATTTGATAGAGCAAGAGGCCATTCCTTGTACTTTTTCAGAAATGTATTAGCATTTTTGTCTATTTGATCTACCATATATGTTAAGATGAGCTAGTCAGTCTTCATGAAAAGTCTTGTCGAGACTTGATAGAATTCCATTAACTCATAAACCAATTATGGAAAATTATCATTTTAAAAATAGTGTTTTCAATCCATACTGTGATTCTCCATTTATTTGAGTGTCTTAAGGTTTTTCAATACAATTTTATAACTTCAATGAAAAGAGCTTACATTTTTTCATTATTCTGAACTGTCTTATAATTCATATTACTATTATAATAGAACATTTTTCCAAATTAAACTGTTAACCAATTATTAATATATAGAAATATACTTAACTTTGTTTTTTGATTTTATAGCTGAAAATGATTAGTACCTTTTAGATTTTTTTCTAAATAGGAAATCATATCATCTATATAACAAATTAAATTTTAGTTTTTTCATCTTCAGTTCAGTTCAGTTCAGTCGCTCAGTTGTGTCCAACTCTTTTTGCTACCCCATGAATCACAGCACACCAGGCCTCCCTGTCCATTACCAACTCCAGGAGTTCACCCAGACCCACGCCCATGGAGTCAGTGACACCATCCAGCCAACTCATCCTCGGTCGTCCCCTTCTCCTCCTGCCCCCAATCCCTCCCAGCTTCACAATCTTTTCCAATGAGTCAACTCTTCGCATGAGGTGGCCAAAGTACTGGAGCTTCAGCTTCAGCATCATTCCTTCCAAAGAAATCCCAGGGCCGATCTCCTTCAGAATGGACTGGTTGCATCTCCTTGCAGTCCAAGGGACTCTCAAGAGTCTTCTCCAACACCACAGTTCAAAAGCATCAATTCTTCGGCACTCAGCCTTCTTCACAGTCCAACTCTCATATCCATACATGACTACTGGAAAAACCGTAGCCTTGACTAGATGGACAAGTTTACTAAATTTTATTCCTTTTGTCTTCTTTTTGCTCTGGCTATAATCTGCAGTACAATATTGAACTGATGTGAAAATAGGCATTATTGACTTCACTTTGGATTTTAATGATTCACCACGGAATGAGATGTTTATTAAAAACTTTTAGTAGCTTCACTTTATAGCTGACTTTTTCTGTACTTATAAGATATTGATTAATGAATATGATGAATATGTTAAAAGGTTTCTAATGTTGAGTCAACTTTGCATTTCTATATAAACCCAAGATTGCAACAATGTGTTATATTTTATAATCATTATTTGGCTGCATGACATTAGTCTTTTAAAATTTGTAAAATTTTCCATATACTTACTGTTTTAGTGACTGGTCAACAGAAGAATTACTAAGACAGTTGTGTTAACTCTCTCCCTATAATAGTACATTAAAATGCCTATAAATTATGACCTAGTTTATTCTGAAAATATAGTAGGAATCATGAAGGCTTAAAGTTATATTAACTTGTTTAGTCGAAATTCTCTTAGTGTGTAAGTTATATGTTGTTGCATAATAAATTACTTCCAGGTTTAATAGCTTAGGACAATACTGAAAATTTTTAGTTCACAGTTTTTCTCGGTCAGGAATTTAGGAGCAGGTTAGCTAGGAGGTTCTGTCTCAGAATCTCTCATGGTTACATTCAAGTTGTCAAGGATGCAAACAACTGAAGGCTTGACTAGGGAAGAGGATTGGCTTTGAAAATAGCTCACTCGATTGGCTGGCAAATTGGTATTGTCTATTGGAAAAAGGTCCCAACTGTTTAAACATCTACTTCTCCACAGGGCTGTGTGAATGTCCATAAGGCACTGCAGTTGATTTCCCCGGAGCAGTGCTCTAAGAGAGCTAAGTGGAGAGGTGGCACTGTCTTTCATAACCTAATCTCAGAAGTGTTATATTGCGGTTTCTATTGAATAGAATAGACTTCCCAGGTGGCTCAGACGGTAAAGCGTGTCTACAATGCGGGAGACCCAGGTTCGATCCCAGGGTCGGGAAGATCCCCTGGAGGAGGGAATGGCAATCCACTCCAGTACTCTTGCCTGGAAAATCCCATGGACTTCTCTGTCCATGGGGTCGCAAAGAGTCGGACACGACTGAGCGATTACACTTTCACTTTCACTTCTTTCACTATTGAATAGAATATCCTACTAGCTAAACAGAGCATGTCTATACATTCTTGTATGAGACTAAACAAAACCATGAATATCCCCACAAGGATCAGTGGGGGCCACCTCAGACGCTATCTATATATAGAGCAATACTTTTTACTTAGAATTTCCTCTCTGTTATTTTTAACAGTTTCTGTATTCTTTAGTTTAGGAATATCTCCATAAACAATAGAACTGAGATTTCCTCCCATGGGTTTTGTTTTGTGCCTGATAATTTCTATTAACTAGAAATTTTAACCCATTTATATTTATTGTGACATTGATACATCTGGATCTGTTTCTACCACCTATTACTGCTCTATGTTTTTTTCTTCATGTTTTTTCTCCTTTCTTCACCTTGCACAAAGTTTGGTCATTTCATCACAATATATCAAGGTGTTCTGTGGTTATAATACTATAGTGTATAATTGGCTTGATGTATGTTTTACTTTGTGAATATGAAAACTGATGACTTTCATTAATTCAAAAATCATTTCATCCATTATCCCTTTGAATATTGTCTCACTCCTATTTTTCCTATTCCCTCTTTCTGATTCTCCAATTAGATGTGTTATACCTTCTCTTTCTATCCTCCTTATCTTTTAAAGTCTCTTTCATATTTTCTAGCTTTGTCTCTCTGTCCTATATTCTATGTAACATTTTCAGATCTGTCTTCTATTTTAAAAATAATTACTTTTAAATATAGTTAATTTATATTCTATGAATAAAAGTTCAAATAGCTACCATCTTTTTGGATTTGTTGCTTCTAATTACTTAGTGATTATATTTTAATGCAATCTCAAGCTCTTTGAAATTTTATCTGTGGGAATTAAAGCTTTGTTTTAAATTGTTTTCTTTTCCTCCTTACATTTTTGCTTGCTTCTGCCAAGTATATTGGGCTATGACCAACCTTAAAACTGAAATTTTATCTTTAGATGTTTTTACGTTACATGTGAACCTGACTTACATAGGGGTAAGGTTAGGAATTTCATTCTGTTGAAATCTCTTCCACTTTACTTAGAACCAAGACTAAGAAAGTTAACTATTCTCACTCTCTCAATAGCATTTGCTTGCTAGCACTCTCTATCTCTTATCTCTCTTTCACTCTCTCTATCTTATTTCTTCATTTAACTCACACTAAGAGTTACCTTCTAAAGACTCTATTTATTTTTTTATTTTAATGAATTTTTATTTTTTAGTTTGTTTTGCTTTACAATACTGTATTAATTTTGCTATACATCAACATGAATCAGCCACGAGTGTACATGAACTCCCAATCCCGACCCCCATCACCCCCCTCCCGCCCCACACCATCTCTCTGGATTATCCCCGTGCATCAGTCCCAAGCATCCTGCATCCCGCATCGAACCTAGACCGGCGATTCGTTTCACTTATGATATCATACATGTTACACTGCCACTCTCCCAAATCATCCCACCCTCTCCCTCTCCCACGGAGTCCAAAAGGCTGTTCTATACATCTGTGTCTCTTTTGCTGTAAAGACTCTATTTATGCAGAGGATTTCCAGTCTAACCTACCAATTTTTGTCAGCCAAAGCTGTTTTTTGACTTATCAAAAAATGCTCCCTTAAATCCTGAACTTCCATGAGGAATTGCCAAATATCCCCAAGAAAAATGTCCGTTTCAGTGCTTGCTTACTTTTCCTGATTTGTGATTTCATGCTGTTCATGGACTCTGAGAAGTCCCCTTACTTTCCCACCAACTCAGCTATGCAATTAAATAATTTAAAGATACAAATATTTTTTCTGAACTAAAGTTACAAACTTCTAGCTATAACAGGTTACTAGGGATATAATGTACAAAATTATTAATATAAGTGATACTTCTGCATGTTATAATAAAAGTTGTTACAAGAGCTCTCATAAGGAAAAAACAGCTTTTTCTTTTCCTTTTATTTTGTATCTATATGAGATGATACATGGTCACTAAATGTTTTGTTGTTATCATTTCATGATGTATGCAAGCTATAGCTCAATAAAAATTGAAGAGAAAATAAAACAATAAAAATAAATTTTAAAAAATTAAAAATTTGTATACAGAAAGCATATAATCCAGTGTACAACATATAGTAGCCAGTTAATTAAATGGTGACTGTGACTGTATATTTATAATTTAAAAAATCAAGAAAGAAAGAAAAATATATTCTGTCTGGCATTTTTTAGTTTTTACCAATGAGAAGGTTTCTCTAGACATATAATCTACCATATTGTCAGAAATTAAAGAATAACCATTGGATTTCTGGTTGAAAATCAGAGCAATGAAATTTTATGATTGTAGCTTTCTTTCTTAAACTCATACTTTTGGTCCTGATCACCCTCTGCTCTTCAGAGGGAACAACATAGAGCTACCCTTCAAATTATCACACTTCTATGAAATGCTGAGATATTCTTCAATATTAGGACAAGCCTAACATTA
Source organism: Aepyceros melampus (assembly GCA_006408695.1). Lineage (NCBI taxonomy): Eukaryota > Metazoa > Chordata > Mammalia > Artiodactyla > Bovidae > Aepyceros > Aepyceros melampus. Next base: position 316,518 of record SJXQ01006515.1, read on the forward strand.
GACCTACTACCTTCAGTATTGAGAGAGGGTATTATTTTAATCATGGTGAGCAGCAAAGAACAAATAATCCTCTCCTATATTGAATCTAAGTCTGAGATCCCTATGGGTGATGGTTGGAAATTAAAATGAAAGAAAGGAGATAATAAAGACTTCCTTTATATTAATATATTTCTGTCTATTGTCTAAAAAATAAGAGAAAAAGAAATGGTCTTACACCATACTGAAAATTCAGTTCAAGACATAATACAAATATAGAAACATACTTTCAAAAGTCTAAATTAGATCACTATCTGCTCTCAGAGGTCTAAAATGCACACATTTAATATGTACAAATCTGAATAAACCATGTGGCCTATGGCTTCTTCCTATATTCCTTCTCTCAGTTAAGGGTGCCACCAGCCATTCATTTAGGCAATCTAGAAACTCAGAAATCATTTTCGAAGTGTCTCCTGCTGCTGCTGCTAAGTCGCTCCAGTCGTGTCCGACTCTGTGCGACCCCACAGACGGCAGCCCACCAGGCTCCAGCCCCTGGGATTCTCCAGGCAAGAATACTGCCATTTCCTTCTGTTGGACACAACTGAAGTGACTTAGCAGCAGCAGCAGCAGCAGTGCATTAAAGTGAAAAGTGAAAGTGAAGTTGCTCAGTCGTGTCCAACTCTTAGCAACCCCATGGACTGCAGCCTTCCAGGCTCCTCCGTCCTTGGGATTTCCCAGGCAAGAGTACTGGAGTGGCTGCCATTGCCTTCTCCGGAAGGATCTCCTACACACCCCCATATCCAATCCATTACCAAATCCCTTACATTTGTCCTCAAAAATTTTCTGAAATCAATTTGTATCTTATCATCTTCCCTACCAGCACTTTCATCCAAGCTATGTGTTACTGGGACCACCACGTCTCTGGGCTGATCTACTCATATCTGGCTTCCCTAGTGGCTCAGGTGATAAAGAATCTGCCTGCAATGCAGAAGACCAGGGTCCAGTTCCTAGGTCAGAAAGATCCCCTGGAGAAGGGAATGGCAATTCACTCCAGTACTCTTGTCTGGGAAATCCCACGGACAGGGGAGCTTGATGCTCTACTGTCCATGGGGTCTCAAAGAGTCAGGCATGACTGGGCAACTAACACACACTCATATCTACCTTTGCTCCCAACCAATCAGACATCACTGACTCAATGGACATAAATTTGAGCAAGTTCCAGGAGATGGTGAAGGACAGGGAAGGCTGGCATGCTGCAGTCCATGGGGTCACAAAGAGTCAGACACGACTGAACGACGGAACAACAACATTCAACTGCAGCCAGTGACATATGCAAAATGTAAAACTGTTCACATCATCTTTCTACTTAAAACATCTCAACTTCCTCACTCTGAGGGAAAACAAAAGCCTCAATATTATCTACAAGATCCCGGTTTTGACACCTACATACCTCTTGAGTAATATTCTTCACAATATTCATTTTTCCCTTTGCAACACTTACAATGATTATGCTTTCTATCTTCATATTCACAGTGCTTCTTCCTGCACCCAAAAGCCTTTGCTTATATCAGTTTCCCTACAAGGATAATTTTACCTTCCTTCCTTCTTTTCCAAGTTAACTTTGACTTAGTATTTACATATTAGCTCAGTTCTCTCTTTCTCAATGAATCCCTTTCTGCACTTCCTTGATTAGATCAAATCGCCTATTTCAGTCTTTTAGTACCACATACTTCTCATTCAGTAAGCCTAGAGTAACTGCAATTATTGAATTAATGTTGCCTTTACTCTAGCTGAGGCTCCAGAATATAAGGATATTGCCTAACACACTACAGTCTCTAAGAAACAGTTTATTTTATTTTGATTGTAAAATGTATTAGAAAAAGAAGCATGTATATAATTCATGTATTAATATTAACAACAAACCAATACTATTAATAATTATGTATATAATCCATTCATTAATATTAATAATAAATGAAACTCTGAGTAACAATACCCAAATGAAGAAAGAGAACACTGACAGTCTGAAAACCTGATTTGTGCTTCTTTCCAAACATACACCCACCTGCCTACTATATACTAAATTACTAAGCATTAACTGGAATTCTGATCACTATTCTAACTCTTCCCTTTACAGACAGAGAAGGCAATGGCAACGAAGAAGGCAATGGCAACCCACTCCAGTACTCTTGCCTGCAAAACCCCATGGACGGAGGAGCCTGGTAGGCTGCAGTCCACGGGTTGCTAAGAGTCGGACACGACTGAGCAACTTCACTTTCATTTTTCACTTTGATGCATTGGAGAAGGAAATGGCGACCCACTCCAGTGTTCTTGCCTGGAAAATCCCAGTGAGGGGGGATCCTGGTGGGCTTCCATCTATGGGGTTGCACAGGGTGGGACACGACTAAAGCGACTTAGCACCCTTTACAGAATACAATTAACAATATTAACATTTATGTGTTATGTAGAAAGTGTTTATATTTTCTAGCTTTTGAAATCATGTGAAAGGAACAATACTCAATACATCCTTCTCTGATTTGCTTCTTTGTTATGTTTCTGGGATTTAACCATGTTGATGGTGTAGCTCTAATTCATTCATTCTTACTAAAATATAGCATTCCACTGTATAAGGCAGTGCTTTATTTGTTGTACTAGTGATGGACATCGACATTGTTTGTTGATTTCTGCTATTAAGCATTGTTGTACATGACTCTTCATTTACATGGGCAAGAGCTTGTCTGGAGTATATGGGTAGGAAAAAAACTGCTGGCTTAAAGTGCTACATAAACCTTCAGAGTCACCTAAATTGGTAAAGTGTGAGTTATATGCCATACTATGCATCCACTGGAGGGTTATATAAGTTTTACTTATTTTCTATATTCTTTCTAACATAGCTCTGCTATTATCTAAATTGTCAACCTTCCAAAAATTTTCTTGAATCCCAAATATAGTCATTCATTAATCAAATATTTATTGAGACATCCACTATATGTTAGGTGCTATACTAAATGATAAAATATTCTTAATTTCATACATCCTTATTCCAACAGTGAGAATCTGAATGCTTTTTAGATGCTCAGCACCACAACCCACTCACTGATCAGAAGGAAAGGTTCTTTATGATACTAAGAACCAGAGTGTAAGCATGAGTACAGGAATACCTGCAAACGGCCAGTATGTGGCATGTTGTAAATTGCTGATAAAACTGTCCTAAAATAATTACTTTTTATTGCCTCACTTCTCATGTAACAGCAATATCTTAAAACATTAACTCTAAAGCTTTTTTTTCAACAACAAAATCACTTAACAGTTTGGAAAAGAAAACAGATTTTTTAAAATGTTTAAGTCTGGTTTTTGTCTTATTTTAAAAATAAATCATTGCATTTCTCTCCTACCAGCTCCCCTTCCCCTAAAGATGACCCCCCCCCCACAAGCCTGGAAAAAGCTTTACATGACAGAGTTTGAACAAGAGACGGTAATACTCCCGAGTACTAAAATAAACATTAACACAGTTCGATCAGTGTCAGAGTGTTCCACAGCACTTAATCTTTATCACTTCCCATATACTGTTTTCTCTTTACATTCTTTTACCTTCCAATAAATAAGAACCGCAATAATGGAAACATTGTGTGGCCTGCACCTCAACGATATTATTAAGTTCCAAACCGTCACTATAATTTGGGTGTCACAGAGAGAAGATATTCATGGCTGACACACCCTAACAAATAAAAGCTGCTTAATAACAATGCATAAAGCCTGTGTTGAAGGAATTTTTTTGCACTGACTTCCTGATTCAGAGGTTTAAGAGATGATATAAAAGATCGCCAGAATCATTTTGAGAAAATTTGGCTGTAAGATGACGAGAACATAAAATTTGTAAGAATAGCTTAAGTTCTTTAAAACTTATTGTTCTTATAACCCTACTTAAATAAAAAGTATGTTTTCAAAATAATGCTCACTAATACCCAATAAAACTCAGGATTTGTGTGTGGCAGTCTCCATGTATGCTGTGTCTATCTGAACAATTCATGTGAACTCTACATTAGCCAAAGTGCATGGGTAAGGTTTCACTGGGTTCATTGACATAGACAAATACTTACCTGTCAACTGCTGCTGTGCAATCAGTACTTACTAAGTGTGAAGTGATACACAGAGCACAATGGAGAAACAAACAGAATACCAATGGTGTGATTCTGGGTAGACACAATGGCATAAGCAAAATCCAAGAAGAACAGAAGAAAAGGGTATTTTCAGCCAATATAGTAATGATAGTTATACATCAATCACATCTCAATAAAAATAGTAACAAAAATAAAAGTGTAATATTTTAAGGACCTCCCTGGTAGTCCGGTAGTAAGACTCAACCCTTCCACAGCAGGGGCCACAGATTTCATCCCTGGTCAGAGAACTAAAATCCCACACGCTGCACAGCAGGGGAAAAAAATTAACAGTTTAGAAATTCACTTCATGAGCTAACAGATAGACAGTTTCATGTATGATTAAATTAATACAGGAAGAAAAGGAATCATCAAAGGTAAGTGAAACTTGCTAAGCTTTGCCATCAATGAAAGATGGTGGCAAACCATCTAGACTCAGTTCTGTTACTGCTTTCCTAAATAATTCTCTTTCCTTTTGTATGACAATATAATACTCTGATCAATTTTTAATCTAGAAATAGTTTACTAGTATTTTAAATAAATTTTAAACTTTAAGAAGGTAATATCCTTGATGATCAGTAATTTCACTCTTGGGAATATACCCTTCAGAAATGAAGGCTCGGGTCCAACAAAAGGCATATAAAGCATGTTTTAAGGCAGTTTTATTGTAGTAACCCAGAAACATTGAAAAAACCCAAATGCCCATCAATAATAGACTTAGTAAACTGCTAAATATTCATCCAAAGGCATACAATAGGAAAACAAAGAAGAACAAGCAACATACACAATACACAGTAAAATAGGCACAATTAATCTATGCCTGAGTAGAAGCCTAATGACAATTTTTAAAAACTGGAAAAATCCTATTTTAGATGGTAATGGTTACAGTTGACATATGTAAAAAAATTGAGCATACACTTTAAGATTTGCTACAATTCAATAAAAAAATCTCCAGTTAAAAGCAAAAGCAATTTAACAGTATGTATCAAAAACTAGAAAAAGGCTGACTCGTTGAGCTAAATTAACTTATATAAATTAATAGTACAAAAATAAATCATTTGTTTAAAAAGCTGTGTTCATGCACAAACATTCATTACAAAATTGCAAACAGGAAATAATTAAAACCAACCTTTCAACAGTAGGAAAATGGCTAGGTAGATTGTGTTATTTCAAGTAATAGAATTTTTATGAGATACTACAAAGGTAATTCTAAGGACTGCTCTAAAAAGAAGAAAAAATTTAATCCACTAATCAGTGAAAAAATCCAAACACAAATCACTCATGGTGGGTAAATACAAAATGTATGTGTCCCCATAAAAAAATACATATAGCAGGCTGGACAGTAACATGCAAAAAAGTAATGTGCATGCATTCAATAGTGGGTGAGTGATTCGAATTTCATTTTTAAAATTCCTTGAATGTCGTTATTATTCTGTTTTGATAATTAAGAGCAAACAGAAAAATATTGAAGAGTTTCCAGAACTAAGGTAAAATGTTACTAAAGGACAGATATAAGGGAAAAGAAGAGGAACTATACTTTCTGAAAAGCTGAATGGCACAGAGGAGACACAAAGGGAAGTGAAATTACTGAATGATGTGAAAGAGAAAAAATTCCAGGAAAAAAATGCAAATGGATGTGTAGTTGGATATAAATAGAATGGAAGAAGATCAAGGAAGAGAGGACCATGTCTCAAAAGAACAAATTAAGCAGCTGAATCTCAAAAGAGAAGCGGACATAAAACATCAGTTAAGAATTTCAGAATATCATCCCTGCTAACTCACTGTGTAACATCTATCTGTAAAATAAGACCAATAATAACAGAATCATTAGGTCGTCACAAGAATTAAATGAGTTAATGAAGACAAAGCATTTAGATCAATTCATGCCAATAAAAAGAGCTCAGTAAGGATTAAATAATGCAACAGAAAAATTTAACTTTTCAGAGAATAAAGAGACAAGATTAATTTCACTTCATTTTTTAAAAATAAATTTAGCCTTTAAATTCTTTTTAAAATTCATAGCTTTATCAAGGTTATATTTAGTTTGATAATAATTTTTCTCATCACACAGAAATTTCACACTTATTTTACCTGGAATTCACAGAAGTCTGACTCACACAATTGCAGCTTTGTAAAAATTCAACATAACACAGTATGAGCATTATTCTCTTCATATAAACAATGGTACTACTTCCATGTGAGACTCAAAGCTAATTTAGGATCTGGAACTTAGAATGGCTAGAAAAACAATGGGGAAAATATTTGACTTTGGGTTAAGTATTCATTTAACAGAATTATTACTGCTTCAGTAAAAGTCTATCATCTCGACATAGAAGACAGATATTGTTCCCCACCTCTCAAAGCAAAAGAGATAAATACAAGCAATAGTCACAGATAGACTGTGCTGCTCCCTGATCTTAGTGCTATTTCATTAAGAGTTTCCAGTGTGGAGATTCCTTAAAAAACTGCAAATAGAACTGCCTTATGACCCAGCACTCCCATTACTGGGCATACACACTGAGGAAACCAGAACTGAAAGAGACACACATACCCCAATGTTCATCACGGCACTGTTTATAATAGCCAGGACATGGAAACAACCTAGATGTCCATCAGCAGATGAATGGATAAGAAAGCTGTGGTACATATACACAATGGAGTATTACTCAGCCATTAAAAAGAATACATTTGAATCAGTTCTAATGAGGTGGATGAAACTGGAGCCAATTTACAGAGTGAAGTAAGCCAGAAAGAAAAACACCAATACAGTATACTAACACATATATATGGAATTTAGAAAGATGGTAACGATAACCCTGTATGTGAGACAGCAAAAGAGACACAGATGTATAGGACAGTCTTTTGGACTCTGTGGGAGAGGGAGAGGGTGGGATGATTTGGGAGAATGGCATTGAAACATGTATGCTGCTGCTGCTGCTAAGTCACTTCAGTTGTGTCCGACTCTGTGTGACCCCATAGACAGCAGCCCACCAGGCTCCCTGATCCCTGGGATTCTCCAGGCAAGAACACTGGGGTGGGTTGCCATTTCCTTCTCCAATTCAGGAAAGTGAAAAGTAAAAGTGAAGTCACTCAGTCATGTCCAACTCTTAGCGACCCCATGGACTGCAGCCTACCAGGCTCCTATGCCCATGGGATTTTCCAGGCAAGAGTACTGGAGTGGGGTGCCATTGCCTTCTCCTGAAACATGCATAATATCATATAAGAAACGAATCACCAGTCCAGGTTTGATGCAGGATACAGGATGCTTGGGGCTGGTGCACTGGGATGACCCAGAGGGTGATATGGGGAGGGTGGTGGGAGGAGGGGTTCAGGATGGGGAACATATGTACACCCATGGCAGATTCATGTTGATGTATGGCAAAACCAATACAATATTGTAAAGTAATTAGCTTCCAATTAAAATAAATAAAGTTATATTTTAAAACAAAAAGAGTTTCCTTTTTGAAATCTGTCTTTGGTTCTCTCCTGCCTCCCATCTAGGGCTCTTTTTGCCCCTTGTTTCTTCAAGTGGAGTATAGCATTATTATGAATGGATAGGTGACCTCCTCCATCCACCATCACCCCCAGACCCTTCCCCACCACCTCCACACAAACAGAAACAAAGTTTTCAGAGTTGGTATCACCAGCCTAGGAAGAAATGAAAAGTGTTGCTCGGGGCAACTGTGGGGTGGGATGGGTAGGGGGAGAGGATTGGGGGAGGTAAGGTGATCTCTGCCAGGAACAGCCTCCACAGCTGCAGCAGCAGCAGCACCTGGAAATGGAGATTATCAACCCCACCCCGGACCTATTGAGCCACAGTCTCTGCGTTGCAGCCCAGTACTCTGTTGGCCACCAGCTCTTAGGTGAAAATGATGCCTCCTCCACTTGGACAATCCCTGGCATGTGCCATTCTCATGTTAACTGCTTCACAATTAAATCTTACAAGTAGCAGAGCATCTGGCAGCATCATCAGCTCTCCAGTGCAAACTAACCCCCGTCAACTGTACTTCTCTTCAAACACGATGAAGAGAGAAGTGATAGGTTTTGTGTTTCCAGAAAGGTGAGACAATATTTTTCTCATAAATTTATTAAGAAGTCTTTGAAAACAGAAAGCTGATGTATCTAATCTAAAAACAAAACAAAACAAAACAAAAAAACAAAAAAAAAAACAAAAAAATCCAACAATTCAATGTTAGATTGTCACAAAATTAAATTAAAAAATCCTCCCACATGATGAAAGAGGAGTATGGACAGTAATCTCTTTTGAATAACCTTTAAATACACACTGAGCATCCACGGAGCATGTGGCCACTGAGCACTTGAACTGTGACTAGTGGGAACAGAAATGTGCCAAAAGCTTAAAGAATACACCAGAAATCAATGGCTTACTATGAAAAACGCTGCAAACTATACCTCCTAACTTTTACATTTATATTGATTATATACTGAAATTATTGTACTTTGGATGCATGCATGCGTGCTCTGCCGTTTCAGTCGTTTCCATCTCTTTGCGACCCCATGGACTGTAGCCCACCAGGCTCCTCCGTCCATGGCATTCTCCAGGCAAGAGTACTGGAGTGGGGTGCCACGCCCTCCTCCAGGGGATCTTTCCAACCCAGGGATGCATCCCTCGTTGCCTGTGTGTCTCGTATTGCAGGCAGATTCTTTACTCACTGGGCCACCTGGGAAATTGGGTTTAATAGAAGAAGTTATTAAAATTACTCTCCCTTATTTCTATTTACTTGTAATGTGGCAAGGCGGAACTTTTAATAGACACATGGGGTTGCATTATCTTTCTACACAGAGTGTTGTTTAGAGTTCTCAACTCTAGCAGTTAGTAATAATTATATCTTAATACAAATAAAAAAATTATCTCATGAAATATGTTTTCAAGTTATATATAGAATAATGTCAGACTTCTTTTTTAACCTCATTTAATATTTAGTATCCAGACTGCCTTTCCTCTCTTGCTCTCCTAGCCTTTTGTCTTACCCTTTATTTCAACGACCACTCAGACTTCCGCTGCTAAGACCTCCCATCCAGCTGAACTGATTGATTATCCCCAATCAACAATAAATATGAAAGAAGGCACATTTACAAATCAGAGGAAACTCTAAGAAACCTCTCTGTGGAGGCAAAATTTAAACTGAAAAGTAAAGAATGAAGACAGTCATGTGATGTTAATGTGTGAAAGGTGGATGTGAGTTTGGAAGGAGTATTGAATGCAAAAGGCAAAGGCCCTGAGATGAAAAATAACTTGACATTTTTTGACAACTGAGAAAATCTGGATGTGGCTAGAACTCCAGGAGCAAGACAGAGTTGCAAGAGGTAAGAATGAGAGAGACAGGAGGAGCTCAGAACTTCAAAAGCCTCAAAGGGACAAAAAAGAGCCTGCACGTTATTTCTGGTACAATGGAAAACCAACTGGAAGGGTTTAAGCAGGGAGATGATGTGTTCTTGTTTACATTTTAAGAAGATTACCTATGACAGTCCACTTACAAAGAGTTGGACATGACTGAAGCAACCTAGCACCCACACACGTCCATTTATTAAGTTACTCACAAACACCAGAAAATGGTGCTGGGTGGTATCTTATATATGTTGTCTGATTTAAGAGTCTCAGGAACCCGATGATAGTTGAGCTATTATCCCAGATTAGAAATGGGCAAAATAAAGCACAAAAAGTTTAACTTGTCAAGTGTTACTCAGTAGCTCAGTCTGCTATCTAACTCCCTCTGACCGAAGTGCTTTATACACATCATACCATGCCAGGACAGATAATTTTCTGTAAATCATGAACTGACTATCCTTAAGATATTTATTGCAAGACAGCTAAAGACATAGTACAACTAATCTTTCACAATTTTAAAATAGACTCACCGTAGTGAACACACTGTTCTAAACGCCCATGATTTGCAGTTATACTGTCAGTGAAATTAAAGTTTTGCAAGAGTGAATCATAGAGCTTTTACTGCAATCTGAGTTGTTCAGACCTCTATCTGAGAAATTCTGAAACAATCTGTTTAATGCATAACTTCAAATGCAGAAACTGCCCCTTTGAACCTGAAAGGCTGAATATGTTTATCTCTTTCAACCAGGGAAGAGGAGACTGGACCATTGAGAGCATCCCTCAAAATTAGTTTGACATTTTGGCACTTTTGCTATCAGCATGAATGGTGCTTTGCTGTATGTCTCTTTTCCATTAACTCAAGAGATACACAGTTTAGCAGTCTCTGAATTATTGTATATACTTCTGCATAATTTTTATGCTTTTATATAACCAAATTAAGGTGAGGCATAAATGTCTACACAATGTCCTAGACCCAGTAGGGAGTAATAAGTCTGAATGAAAGATATATTTAAAATATTTTTCCAAAATTGCAAACATGTTATCTGCTCTGCTTTGGAATTCAGCTTAATTTGGCTTTGTTCTTTGACTTCTGATAGTCTCAGTGACATAGACAGGCACGCCCAGAGGACTTCCTTCTATGGCTACTTAACCCAAACATACCCATTATTCAAAGGCCAAGATGTGGAAATAGTATGAACTTATGAAACAGATATAAGAATATATATTTTTTAAGATCAAACATATCTCTAGATTATTCAGAGAAGATTTTCTTTCTATATATTATTCACTGAATCTAGATACCACCTCAAGTCACTCCAATATGTGCCATTTGTCCTGACCAGAGGGACTGCTCAAAAGGGAGGAAACATTAAGGGACCAGAGCATAGATGAGAGGAAGTGTAGAGAGAGGAAGGCTTTTTAGAGATCAACATAAATGATTTGGGTTTTGGACTCAGATGATTTAATTAGAGACTAAAACAAAAATATACATGAGCCTTAAGGAAGATCTGAATATCTAAGATTATAATAAAACTAAATACTTTGTTACCCTGCTGCTTTGAACTGAATTGTATCTCCCCAACCCTTAAACTTTATAAGTCCCAACTTCCAGTACCTCAGAATATAACTGTATTTGGGGATGGAGTTTTAAAGAGTGAAAGTGAAAGTGTTAGTCACTCAGTCCTGTCCAACTCTTTGTGACCCCATGGACTGTTGCCTGCCAGGTTCCTCTGTCCATGGAATTCTTCAGGCAAGAATACTAGAGTGGGTTCCCATTCCCCTCTCCAGGGGATCTTTCTGACCCAGGCATGGAACCTGGGCCTCCCTCATTAGAGGCAGATCTTTACTGTTTGAGCCACCACGGAAGGCCCTTTAAAGAGTAGTTCAGATAAAATGAGTTCCCGTGGGTATGTCCTCCATTAATCCAATATGATTGGTGTCTTTATGAGAAGAGATTGAGATACCATCACTCAGGAAGGGAAGACCATGTGATGACACAATGAGAAGATGGACATCTACAAGGCAGAAGAAACCAAACCTGAGTGGCAGAGGGAGATGGCAAAGCCTTGAGCAGGACAATGGGAAGAGAATATATGGAATGGGAGGATTATGTTTGAGAGCTTTCCACTATCTTTGAACTTCTCATGAGAAACTAAAAAATTAAAATTCAAATATGAAGAATTTGATTATACTGTTTTTTTCTCCTTTGGCAAATTAACTTATACACATGTAAGACAAATGCAATACCTTATTCAGCAGAATATTCACAGAATCTAGAAAATCATCTGAGATTTTGGCAATTTTGTCAAATCATTCTATGGTAACTGTGAAAGGTCATTTTCAAAGTATTAACACTACAATTATATAATCCCCAACCTCTATCAGGGTCTATTGTACCATCTAAGGGAGCTCAGCAGGACCTTGTCCCTTCCTATCTGAACACTGAACACTGTAAGTGTTCGCCTGTCCCTGCAGATCAACCCAGCTATACTTTCACATATTAAATGTACACACACACAAGCCAAAAAAAATTTGCTCAAAACCCCAAAACCTGTATTTAACATTGTGTACACTTATCTCCCAGTCTCAGTATCTTCTCATGTTTGTCACAAGACAAATAATGTAGACAGAAACATTATAAATACTGCATATGAAAGAATTTTATAAACTGTGAAGCTCAAGTATCAACATTGTTATTGTACAGGTATTTATTAATGTTAATGCTCACACACACACACACACACACACACACACAGAGTCTAAATTCCATAGTATGACATCAAAAAGCCTCTATTTTCAGGTTTCTTCTTACTTTTGTGAACTCACTTTCTACCATCTTTTTCTGTTTTACACTGGAGCCTCATAAAACCACAAAATCAATGCTATTCCTATGAGATGGCTGGATGGCATCACTGATTCATGGACCTGAGTCTGAGTGAACTCCGGGAGTTGATGATGGACAGGGAGGCCTGGCGTGCTGCGATTCATGGGGTCGCAAAGAGTCGGACACAACTGAGTGACTGAACTGATTTAAGACTGCTGCTGCTGCTGCTAAGTCGCTTCAGTCGTGTCAGACTCTGTGCGACCCTATGGTCGGCAGCCCATCAGGCTCCACTGTCCCTGGGATTCTCCAGGCAAAAAAAATGGAGTGGGTTGCCATTTCCTTCTCCAATGCATGAAAGTGAAAAGTGAAAATCACGTCGCTCAGTCATGTCCAACTCTTAGCGACCCCATGGACTTCAGCCTACCAGGCTCCTCCGTCCATGGGATTTTCCAGGCAAGAGTACTGGAGTGGGGTGTCATTGCCTTCTCCCAAAATATCCTTTATTCTTCTTTCAGTCAAATCCTACCCACTGAATAAAAGTAAATTCATATAAGGAGATAATATTTTAAAATCTCATATCTGAAAAAGAACTTATAATATACATAGAACTCTTACAACTCAATAATAATAAGACAAACTGCTAAATTTTAAAAAGATGGGTGGGGGAGAAATTCCCTGGCAGTCCAGGGTTGGGACTCCATACTTTTACTCTCAAGATTCGGGGTTGTTTCCTGGTAGGGGACCTAATATCCCACAAGCCATGCAGCACTGTCAAAATAAATAAATAAAATAACAAAAAGATGGGTGGGGAGTGGGGGCCACAGATGCATAGGTTTGAACCACCAAAGAAAGCAGCTTAATGGTACCTAAGCTCATGAAGAGATGCTCCGCATCACTAGTCATCAGGGAAATGTAAATTGAAACCACAGCGAAATCTCTTCAGATACTGTTCAGAATACCTAAAATTAAAAGACTAATCATACCAGGTGTTCTTAAGGATGTGAGGACAATGGAACTCAAGCATTACTGACAGGAATATAAAATGGTACAACTACTGTGGAAACCTGTTTTTTCCATAAGCTCTAGCCATTATACTGCTAGGTAATTACATAAAACAAATGAAAGCATTTATCCCCACAGACTCTTTTTAAAAGAAGGTTCAGAGCAGCTCTATTTGTAAGAACCAAAAACTAGAAACAGTTCAGATGTTTATCAATAGGTGAATGAATAAACAATTTGCAGCATAGCCATACAATATTATGCCATTCAGTTAAAAATATATTTTTTCTTTCTGGCTTACTTCACTCTGTATAATCGGCTCCAGTTTCATCCACTCCATTAGAACTGATTAAAATGTATTCTTTTTGATGGCTGAGTAATACTCCATTGTGTATATGTACCACTGCTTTCTTATCCATTCATCTGCTGATGGACATCTAGGTTGCTTCCATGTCCTGGCTATTATAAACAGTGCTGCAATGAACATTGGGGTACACGTGTCTCTTTCAATTCTAGTTTCCTCAGTGTGTATGCACAGCAGTGGGATTGCTGGGTCATAAGGCAGTTCTATTTCCAGTTTCGGTGTTGACCATCTGGTGATGTCCATGTGTAGAGTCTTCTCTTGTGTTGTTGGAAGAGGGTGTTTGCTATGACCAGTGCATTTTCTTGGCAAAACTCTATTAGTCTTTCCCTGCTTCATTCCATATTCGAGGCCAAATTTGCCTGTTACCCCAGGTGTTTCTTGACTTTCTACTTTTGCATTCCAGTCCCCTATAATGAAAAGGACATCTTTTGGGGGTGGTAGTTCTAAAAGGTCTTGTAGTCTTCATAGAACCATTCACCTTCAGCTTCTTCAGCATTACTGGTTGGGGCATAGACTGGGACTGTTGTTATATTGAATGCTTTGCCTTGGAAACGAACAGAGATCATTCTGTCGGTTTCAGATTGCATCCAAGTACTGCATTTCGGACTCTTTTGTTGACCATGATGGCTACTCCATTTTTTCTAAGGGATTTCTGCCCACAGTAGTACACTTATCTCAATGCAATTGTACCTCAATATCAATAGATTATATCCTTTGACTTAAAAATAAAGAATTCATACATTCTGTGTAACCTAATCCAGGAAAAATTAGTGGGCCTTCTGCTACATTACAATACTTCTCCAGCACTCAAAACTTACCCTTATAATAGCGGGCAGTTATTCTTTAATGCATATCCCTAACCAGACATGAAAACTTTAGGAGAGAATTTCCAGTCATTGCTTAATACCCAAAATAGAATCTAGCTTGAAAATTAGGTTCTCAACAAATGTTTTAATTCTGCTATCGATATTTCACTTTCCTTCTTAAAGAGGAATACCAGACCACCTTACCTGCCTCCTGAGAAACCTATATGCAGGTCAAGAAGCAACAGCTAGACTGAACATGGAAAAAGTGACTGGTTCAAAATTGGGAAAGGAGTATGTCAAGGCTGTATATTGCCACCCTGCTTATTTAACTTGCAGAGTACATCATGCAAAATGCTAGACTGGATGAATCACAAACTGGAATCAAGACTGCTGGGAGACATATCAACAACCTGATATACACAGATGATACAACTTTAATGGCAGAAAGTGAAGAGGAACTAAAGAGCCTGTTGATGAGGGTGAAAGAGGAGAGTGAAGAAGCTGGTTTGAAACTCAACATTCAAAAAACAAAGATCATGGCATCCAGTCTCATCAGTTAATACAAATAGATGATGAAAAAATGAAAACAGCAGCAAATTTTATTTTCTTGGGTTCCAAAATCACTGTGGACAGTGACTGCAGCCATGAAATTAAAAAGAACTTGCTCTGTGGAAGAAAAGCTATGACAAACCTAGACAATGTATTTAAAAAGCAGAGACATCACTTTGCCAACAAAGGTCTATATAGTCAAAGCTATGGTTTTTTCCATGGTCATGTACAGATGTGAGAGTTGGGCCATAAAGAAGGCTGAGGGCTGAAGAACTGATGCTTCTGAATTGTGGTGCTACAGAAGACTCTTAAGAGTCTCTTGGACTACAAGGCGATCCAACCAGTCAATCCTAAAGGAAATCAACCCTGAGTATTCACTGGAAGAACTGATGCTGAAGGTGAAGAACTAATATTTTGGCCACCTGATGTGAAGAGCCAACTCACTGGAAAAGACCCTGATGCTGGGAAAGATTGAAGGCAAAAGGAGAAAGGGGCAGTAGAGAATGAGATGGTTAGATAGCATCATTGACTCAATGGCCATGAATTTAAGCAAACTCCAGGAGATACTGAAGGACAGGTAAGACTGGCATGTTGCAGTCCATGGGGTCACAAAGAGTTGGACATGACTTAGCAACTGAACAATAATCTCCATTAAAGCTACTCATTCATTCAGTGAACACAAGCTCATTGAACCTCAACCAAATGCCCAAATAAAGAAGTGAGCAAGAACAACATATTTCTTATCTCAGAAGTCTAACATTTGAGCTTAAGAGAATCATCATCAAACATGCAGCCACTGTGTGTGATGAAGGTGGTAAATATGACAGGGAAAGAACAAGATAGAATTAAATTGGTATATTGGGGCAGGAGGTCAGGAAAGGTGGTATTTAAGCAAAGACCCACAAGAAAGGTGGAAGGTGACTAGAAGGCAGGGAGGGAAATGATGATGACAACGGCGGAAAGTTTTCCAAACAACAGATACAGCACTTTTGAAGGTGCAGAGCATGGTGCCTTTGAGGAAATAGAAGAGATTTCGCTAAAAACTAAAGTAAGAGATGTCAAGAAAAGAGATGAAGCTTGGAGTGGAAATCCAGACCAAGTCACACAGGGTCTAGTGATGTAAACACACTTGGAGTTCATGATAAGGGTATTAGGAAATGAATGAATGGTTTTAAGTAGAAGAAAAAAGACAATGTCAGACCTGTTTTCTCTATATCATTTTAGCCACTATCATGAGAAATGATTGGAGTTAAGACTAACCAGGAAGGGAGAACAGTTGGTTACTGCAAAAATTCACATTAAAAATAGCAATGCCTTTGCTAGAGAAACAAATCTTCTAGACAAGAGAACAAACTAGAGAAACAATCTTCTTCCTAAGTACTTGACAACCTGGCTCAAATGGCCAAATGAGGTTTAGTTTTGCCATACAAGCTAGATTTTACAATATGGACAATTTTTAGGACTATAATAGTTGAAAAACTACAAATCTATAGTGACCATGATCGAATCAAAGCTTCCTGTACAATCCTAAAGATTTAAGGTCTGCTTCAATCCTTCATACTGTCTCATCTTCCTTATTCTACAGTTCTTAAAGTCAACTGAAAGAGCTTCAAAAGATCTCCCAAGTCTCCCTTATCCTCTTCATATCTCCTTTCCATTGGGCAATTGAGAAAGTTTCCTACAATTCTCCTGTCTCTTATCTGTGCCTCTGTGATCCAGCCTCCAAAATGTTGTAAATCAGCTTTAAAAAAGAAAAAGGAGACAGAAAGCTTTCCTAACTCAACCTACGTATAGACTTTTGATGCTCCTCATTACCTACAGGACGTAGCTCAAACTTTTGTTATCCACATTCAGGATTGTCAGAATGGCCCAGTGCTCCTTCCCCAGTTCATTTCTTGCCATTCCACTTATTTCAAATGTAATCTCCACTGCCTCAAACCCCTGTCTGATTCTTCTCTATTCAGCAAAAGCGAATTGGAAAATCACTTATTCTTCCATGAAATCTCTCTAGGACATTCAAGCTAAATGTATCTTTTGTGTGTCCATTTTCCATGGTATTCTATTTACTGTACTAATACAAGAGTTATCACTCTATGTTATAGATGGTTATATGTGTTTGTCTTCCAAGTAGATTATCTGTGTTTGAGAGTGGGGACACTGATTTATTTATGCCCCTATTCCAGGTATTCTTGCCTGGAGAATCCCAGGGACGGGGGAGCCTGGTGGGCTGCCGTCTATGGGGTCGCACAGAGTCGGACACAACTGAAGAGACTTAGCAGCAGCGTTCTAGGTATCTAGTACAGTGCATATAATTCCACTCCACTTAAATTAAAATACAAACTTTATTTGCAAACTATAGTCATAATGTCAGAAACAAGAAAAGCAAAAGGAAAAAAAAAAAATACTGGGACAGACTCCATAATCTGACCAAGAACACACACAAAGTACAACAAACTATGCAAGCCAAGAGAGACAACAGAAAAAGATTAAGCATATTTTAAAAAATACTAAATTATCAGACCCAGATGGTGGTGTCAGTAGATACTTTTAAGTGAAATGGGAATTCACTATCTAGATGTCTATAACAATTTTTTGCTATCATCTATAAATGTGATTTTTCTATATTGAAATAGAGTACAGAAGGTCAAATGTTCACAAATAAAATGCTTGACTTAAGTAATACAAGAATTAATCCACATATACTTTAAGAATAAAGACTGTTATTTTTACTTTAAAACTATTTAAACTGAGGCACAGAAATGTTAAGCAACACACAGGGATACACAGCTGGCAGAGGGCAAAACTGAGATTTGCATCAAAGTTTTGATAATTCCTCAGCCCATGCTCTAACCACTGAACTATATACTCGGGATGTTCCTTGTCTACACTGTTTACCTAAGCACTTCATGAATTCAGGGACTGTGTCTCTTACTCATCACTGATCTCTGAGGCCTATTTAGACGGGTTGGCCAGGAGTGCAGGGGCCACCCTAAAACTCTTGAAGTCTTATGCAACCTGTGTGCGCGCTCAGTCACTGATGTTGTGTCCGACTCTGCGACTCTATGGACGGTAGCCTGCCGGTTTCTCTGTCCATGAAATTTTCCCAGCAGAAATACTGGAGTGGGTTGCCATTTCCTCCTCTGTGGGCCCTTTCCAACCCAGGGATTGAACCCACATTTCCTGTGGCTCCTGCATTGAGAGGTAGATTCTTTATTGCTAAGCCACCTCGGAAGCCCCTATGTATAATTCTTTTAGACAGTGGGTCAATAAAAGCAGGTGACACTTATTAACTTATTCACAACAATCAAGTAGCATTGTAGATGAATTATCTCATTCTATCTCAACAATAACAGCAACACAGAATACATGTCAGGTACCTAGTATATGTCAGGCATTGGTCTAAATGTTTACATGTGTTATTAACATATATAATCATTATATCAATTCTATGAGACAGATGGTATAGTCACATATACTTCAAAAATGAGGAAACTAGGCTTCAAAGAGGTTAACTTGCCCAAGTGCCCCAGCTTTTGTCCCCCTTTTAGTAAACAGCTGGGCAGGAATAGAAGCATCCCTATGTGACAACAAAGCAATCTCTCTAGGCTTACATCCCATGAGGTGGTCATCCTCAAAGACCTTCATGTCCCCCAAAATGTTAAGAGAATTACACACATACAAAAAGACAAAAATTAATTCCCTATGCATTTTCCATAAGGGCATCTTGATAAAAACCAAAGGTTTTCATAGCAACACAATATCAGAAGCTATGAGCTAATTCTCCCATATAGAGAGCATTCTGTCTCCTTATGTATTAAATACAAGGTACCAGGGCTTCCCTGATGGCTCAGAGGTTAAAGCGTCTGCCTCCAATGTGGGAAACCCAGGTTCAACCCCTGGGTTGGGAAGATCCCCTAGAGAATGAAATGGCAACCCTCTCCAGTATTGTTGCCTGGAGAATCCCATGGACAGAGGAGCTTGGTAGGCTACAGTCCACAGGGTCACAAACAGTCGGACACGACTGAGTGACTTCACTTTCACTTTCAGGAAGTACAAGTATAGCAGAGGATAAGATGGTTGGATGGCATCACTGACTCAGCGACATGAATGTGAGCAAACTGGGAGGTAGCGGAGGACAGGGAAGCCTGGCATGCTGCAGTCTATGGGGTCTCAAAGAATCAGGCACAACTTAGCCACTAAACAACAGCAATAGGAAGTCCATATCATAAAGGGAAAGTTTTTCTTTAAGGGTTATCCATGATGAATGGGTAAGACAGTACTGAGTTTCAAAGTTACTTATATAAACATGCAAATATGCATACATGGAGCCGGGTTATTGCTGTTCCTTACAGACTTTTGTGACCTAGAAGTGCTTTCCCCCAGGAATACTTGGTCAAGAACAAGGAGAAATGGCAAGGCCTGTGGGGTCTAATCAAGGTATCATTCCTCATGTCCGCTTCAGCTGGGCAGTCCTGTGCAGTGAACAATCGTGGACTTCTTGAAGGTGCCAAGGTCACTCCCATGCCTTAGATTCACAGTGCCTGGACTTGAATCCCCATTTTTATCCTCTGTAGATGTGTGACCTTAGTCAAGTTTTTATATTTCTCTGCCTCCTTTTTCCCATCTGAATATGGGGGAGAATATTAGTATTAGCTGCATAGATTTGTTTAAAGAATGTAAGAGAAAAAATTCATAAGAATGGCTTAGAACAATATGTAACCCGTATTAAGGATTCAGTAAGTTTCAGCAAAAAAATATGTATTATTAAGATTCCTAAATAGTTCTCCCAAATGTAAGAGGAGGCCATATTTCAAGTACTTTATGAGTTTATGTATAAGCTGATTAATACCAATAGGGGAAAATTTCTATGGGGAGAGTAGACAGAGCAATTCTGCAAGGATGTATGTATGTACGTGCAAGGATGTATGTATGCTCAGTTGTTCTGTTTGCATGTATATTTGCCTAAGGATTCCAAACTACAATATCTCACTTAAAATTATGTTTCATTTCTAGGGATGTGAATCCTCTTACAAAGGTAGCAAACACATACGTCAAGAGCCACACAATCACAACAGCAACTATTAGGCTCACCAGAGTCACATGATTGTAACACCGAAATTCTCCTTAGCATGCACCAGTATCCCTAGCCATTCAGTAAATGGATAGTGACTAATAGAGTCAAATAGAGTCTTTTAGAAGCTCAAAATAAGAGTGATATTTTAAAATGTATTTAATTCCTTTTCCACTTTATTACTATATTCTCAAAGCAAAATTCTCAAGCTCTCCAAGGTAGATGTTACAGGGCTGGTTATATAATTTCCAAATATCCAACTCTGTCAATGAGAAATCTACTTTTCAACAATCAGACTGGCAACATTTTAAACAGATCATTACTATCCAGTGTTGGCAAGAGTAAGGTAATGACACTGTGGGTACTTAGGAAGGGTCTTTACAGTATCCATCAAATTAAAAGTGAACATCCCCCTGGAACCGGTAATTCTCTTCTCAGAATAAATCTTCTGTAGTATTCTTGCAGAGACAATGTACACAGCTAACCAGTGCATCACTCTTTGTAATAAGAAGAAACTGGAAAATCCAAGGGAATATTCTGAGGGATATTGGTTGGCTGGTTACATTAGGTAGATATGTTTAAAAAGAAATCTTCATATACTGACAGAGAAATATTTGAGAAATATTAAAAGAAAGCAAATTTCAGAACACTGATAAATGAACCTTTATCCAATTTTTTGAAATAATGAAAGATTCCTGTGGTTATACATGGGAGGGAATCCCTGATGGCTCAGCGGTAAAAAATCCACCTGTCAATGCAGGAGACCAGGGCTAGATTCCTGGGTCGGGAAGAGCCTCGGGAGAAGGAAATGGCAACCCACTCCAGTAGTCTTGTCTGGGAAATCCCATGGACAGAGGAGACTGCAGGCTACAGTCCACAGGGTCGCAAGAGTCGGACACAACTTTGCAATCAAACCACCACTACCATACACATAAAGGAACACAAGTCCAAATCAACAGCAGTTACACATACGGAATGGAATAGGAAAGGAAGTTCACGTTATATTTTACTATAATCTTCTTGTTGCTTTATAAGCAAGTAATACTTTTAGAATTCAAAGAAAATAACAAGAATTTCAAAAGATACAGGGAACGAAAAGTTATTATTTGCATTATTATTTGCAAGTGTAAAAAAAAAAAAAAAAAACTTAGTCATCCCCCAAATTAATTTCTGCTGTCTCATATGCTTAAAATGACAACTGAATAAAATGCTTATGAAATCTTAATAGACACACTCTAGTTAAAAAGGGCTTCCCTGGTAGCTCAGACAATAAAGAATCTGCTGGTAATGCAGGAAACTAGGGTTTGATTCTAGAGAAGGGAATAGCGAACCACTCCAGTATTCTTGCCTGGAGAATTCCATGGAGAAAGGAGCCTGGCCAATTAAATGCAAGGGGTCTCAAAGAGTCAGACATGACTAAGTGACTAACATACACACACCTTCACAAAGCATGATGAGAAACATTCCCTATTTGTAGGCCTATAAATGGAGCTGAGGAGGAATGGGAAGAAGAGACCAGCCCTCCACCTACACTTTTGAAAAGTGAAAAATAAGTAGTTTACCACCACTGGTCACCTTCTTTCTCCACCTTCTCACCCAAATGGTACCAGAGAGGAGCCCAACCCTTCTAGGCCACTGACTTCAAACTCACAACAAATAAATAGATCAGGTGACTTGACTGATTGTACTGAGCACAACAGATGAAAACAGAAGGAAGTGTGCTGAGAGGGTGGGGACAACAAGGTTATTATGAAAAAACTGGTGCTAGCTAGAAGGGAAGAATATTGTACCAATGAAGAGAATATACATATGATATGAACGGAAAAGCAGGAGAAAGTAACAAAACAAAAGCAGAAAATGTTACTATTTATGAGGTGTTTAGTTTTCAGGACATCCCATGAAGTGGACAGCGCTGTAGTCTGCTTTCTCTAGGGCTGCCCTCACAGGAAAGCTGACTGAAGGCAGATTGCTTGTTGGAGAGGGGTCCTGTAATTGTTTAGAGCAAGTCTTAGAAGAGCAGCACATTAGGTATGAAGCCCATTACATTCAATTCAAAGATCTTATCACGTGCTGGGCTATTCCCGTTAGACATGGAGGATTATTGCTTAACTTGTACATTGTTTCAGCAAGCTTCTAAAGGACATTTCTTCCCAAAGGAAGCTAAGGTGATTTCAATTGAATTATGTATTATATAATTCTATATAACGATTATATATATATATATGCACATGCATGTATAGACAGAAAGACATACGCCTACATGCTTCATATAATCGCTCCAGAGGCATCACCTGAAGATACCCACTCTCAAAATGTGTCTAAGAGAGAACTGGCAGAGGCTGAGACAGGAGCAAAGGCTTATGGCGATGCTCTAGGGCCAAACACCTCCCTAACAAACCTCCGAGGTCCATAGAATATGCCAAAGCTCTGGCCTGGCCCCAGGCCACAAAAAAAAAAAAAAAAAAAAAAAACCAAAGCCCCCAGAGACCTGGCAACCACGTGACTCGCCGACAGTCACCGAAAGTTCCTCTACCAAACACATCCAACTTTTATTTTCTCCTTTCCCTGAGTGACCGGCTGGGGCATGCCCCCGCTGCCTCACCTCCGGCCCTTTCTTCTTTCCCGCACTTCGGGCTGCAGGAGGCCTCGGGGTATCTGCTTTCAAGCTCGACTGGCCTGGGGGGTCCTAAGGCTCAGCCCCTCCCGGGCGGGCGTCCCCGACGCAGCCGCGGGAGGGGAACCGAGCGTCCTCCGGTCCGACCCCGGCCGGGGGTCGGCAGGCTGGGGCTCAGCCGCTGGGCTCGGGGGGCGCGGCGGGGAAACTTACCTGCGCGGAGCGGCTCCCGGAGCTCCCGCGTCGCCGTGGCCGCGCGGCCGCCGCCGCATCTCCCGACGGCAGGTCCCCCCACCCGCCCCGGCTGCGAGGGTCCCGGGCCGCACTTTTCCCAGCCTGGGAAGGAGGTTTGCGAGCGCCGAGGTGGAAGGTGGGGGTGGGCGGAGTGGTCGGGGAGACGAGGCGTAGGGGTGTTGTTTTGTTGTTGTTTTGTTTGTTTGTTTGTGTTTCCGGATCGCTAGCAGAGACTAGACCATATGCTGGGCGGGTATTAGCTCGGCTCAAGGCGACAGAACAGCGGCCTGACTCTCACCGTCCGATCGATTTACTAAACAAACTGAAACGTGGGTGGGGATGTTAAACAGTAACCAGCTGCCTCAATGAAAACTGAAAGCGGCGCGGCCGCCACCGCCTCGGCGCGCTGGTTTCCCGGTTCCCAAGGCCCCGGGGCGAGCGGCGGGCGGGCTGGCGAGCCCCGGAGCCCTGCCTGCGTGGACCCGAGCGGCTCTCCGCGGGCCTCCCGGAGGCCTCCATCGCGCAAGGCGCACGGCGGCTGAACCATCGGAGCCGGGTTCCCTCTCTCCGCCTCCCGCCTCCTGAGGACCCCCCGGCCTGAAGCCAAGCGCGGCCCCCGGGGCTGCCGACACAGTCCCCCTCCCAGCCCCAGGTCACGCCTCGCCCAGCGCGGTGTCAGCCCTGGGCCGGAGCCTCGGCACAGGCGGTAGCGCGGGGAAGCCTGCTGACCCGACAATGCTCCTCTCATCCCGAGCCAATGAGGTCCAGAAAAGGGCCGGAAGTGTTATTAAAGGGAATTAAGTAGGTTCCTGGGGAGAGCACTGCGGCCGCACCACTAGGGCAAGCCGCATCGATCTCGTTAAACTGCACCTTGGACCACTGGGGTTAACTTCAGCCCTGCGGCTTGTGACCACCTTGCTCGGCCAGAGCTCTGGGAAGTAGAGGGAGCCCGGTTTTCCATTCCCGGTTAACCTCGCAACCTGTGGCTTCGGTCACTTAGTACCTCTTTACAGATGTATCTGATGGAAAACTTCCTTTCTTCCTCCCACACACTAGGAACCGTCACAAACTTGAGACTTGGAGTAGTGATGCCCAGACCCATCCGAGATGCGATGGTCATCCGGATCAGGTTTTTGTTAACCAAGCGATATAGCCAGAAGCAGTGGCTCTTAAAAACATCTCAGCAATTTAACTTCATGGTTTCAGGAATGAATGACTTCGGGTCAAACAAGTAATTATCTTCATGAGATAAATAGTTACTTAATCCCTAAGGTTTTTCTTTTCCGACCGGGGGTGGCGGTTATTTTAAGACTGTAATAACAATGCCAGGGAGATCAAAGGGCTAGGTATTTTTTCTTTTTCTTTTTAGATCGGGTTTACTAAACTTTCTCAGTTTCCTCCTTCTGAATCTCTTACTGCAAAGCTCCTTTAAAAACAAGTAGTTGGTGTTTCACAAATCAGAACAAAGAAGAGAGATCACATACTATTTTCTTTAGGTCTGCCTTCCTGAGCAAAACACATTCTTTTGGTCTCATTGCCCACGTGGTCTGCGAACCAGGTCTCCAAAGCGGCCTCCCTCTGTCCAAATCCGCTCCAGGAAACCCTCCGGAGACAACCCAGGCAGGAGAATAACTATTAACCGGCTGTATTTATTATGCAAATCTTTCAAGGTGTGTTGTTTAAAGATCACCCATGGTCATTCTCAAAAACTATTTCCACATACTTGGATAATGAGTGTAGGTTGTCTTACTGTTGCCAAAATAGAAATATACAGTTCCCATAAAAGGCTGAAAAGTCTGAAGTTAGAAACTGTCCGTGCCTGTTCTCAGAAACTTTGATGCCATTTGACATCTGTAGTTCCCTGCAGAGAAACCAGAGTCTCCGTTTATTTCGCTCCTAACAATCCCTAATCTCAGTGGGTTCGATTTGGGATGATCAATTTCTCATCCATGTGTGATAGAATCGCTAATCTACCAGGAAGTGATCATCATATATTCTGCATCAACAATTATTTTGACATAATATGTAAAACCTCTGCCAGAGAATTTTATTGTCACAAGGATTCTGACTAATAAGAAGGGAAATAACAGTACATTCAAGGAAGTATATAAACTCTTAAGACTTAGTTATTATCTAAAGGAAGTATTGGGGCTTCCCAGGTGGCTTAGTGGTAAAGAATCTGCCTACCAAGCAGGAGAGGAGGGTTCTGTCCCTGGGTGGGGAAGATCTTCTGGAGGAGGAAATGACAACCCACTCTAGTATTCTTGCCTGGAGAATCCTGTGGACAGAGGAGCCTGGCAGGCTACAATCGAGTACAAAGAGTCAGAGATGACTGAGCACACACAGAGGAAGTACTGCATCTGTTCAACTTAGAAAAATCTCTACGAGTGTAACACTGCCAGTCCTCTCTCACTCACAGCAAGTAGGGAGTGGTTTCAGGTAATTAAATAAATAGACAAATAAGTGACTCTGTGAACTAAAGCAAAGTATGAGAGATTGACTCAGCTACAGCTTTGGCAGTTTTTACTAAATCAACCAATGTCAACTGACCCAGCTTTAGAGCATCACTTATATTGTTCCTGAAACTAATTTATTAACGATTCTCCATGGCATGGGTTTATGATGCTGAGAATGAAAAATGTGCTCTATGGAGAGTAGTCTCCCCTGACCTGACGCATGGCAGGGGTAGGGGTGGGCGGAACAACAGGAGAAGGAAGAGATCGGAATAATTTTTTAGGGCAAGGTTTTACGAAAATACAAAGTTCTGTTTCAATAGTCAGTATTTAGGGAGAAATCACACACTTATGTGTTTATGCCATATCTGCTTTTAATCTAAAATTAAACACCGCAAAGTGGCGTCATAAAATTCTTTGCCTGGCTTTCCTGTTAAATGTCTCGTTTAACCTGGGCTTTTCCTTTTTGCTTTGATCAACTTTTTTACACGATTTTTCCCCCCTTCCCAATGCCACCAGACCGTCTGGATAAAAATTCCGGGTTTTCCCAGGAGCGCTTCTGATACTATGAATGGAAAGCTGTGGCCTCTGGCAGAGAGGTGGGGAGGGCGCGCGCGGGCGCGCGAAACGTGCGGGGAAAAGGTCTTGCAGATCTCAGCTCCTAGAGGCCCTGTCTCCGAGGGCAGCTCCACGCCCTCCGCCTAAACAGAAACCTTCCTCAGACGGGAGGTGTCCACTTCCTGCCCAGGTGCTCCACCTCTGCTGACCCGGTGTCACAGCCGTCGCACCCATATTGGAGCCGGCCACCGCCTGGGAGGGCGCAGTTAGCGGCGATGACCGCTCACCCGCACGCACGCTTCCCCGCCAGGGGTTAAAATTAAAAGGAAAACTAAAAAACTCGCACAGTTCTCCACCTGCCGGTCCTTTCTGGATTGGGCAAAGCTCAGAGACCCCTTCTAAGCCGCTCAGATGTAAAGAACCGCGGGCGGGATGTGGCCACGGGGGTTTCAGGGGGCAATTCTAAGGCTGGAGCTGAGCTCAGCGCATCCCCCAACTCAACCTTTGGAGCTATGTTTGACCCTGGGGGCGAATCAACGGATAAAGCAGCCTCCGCCAGAATTTCAAAAACTCCCTGGACTCCACTGAATGTTTTTTGCATCAGAAGTGAAAGATTCCAGTCATTGGGACTGGCGTGGGGGTCGGGGGTTGGGGAGAGGAGGGCGCTGCAGGTGGAGGTGGGGCGTGCGTGTATGAGAGGAACATTCTAAAGCCATCCTATCTTGGAGCGTAGGCCCTGGGGCTTTTTCTCCCGCCGCCGCTCACTGCCCTGTAACCCAGTCTCTCTTCGGAAAAGCACAGCCCTGTGGTCCCTAGCGCAGTCCTAAGCGAGGCACTGCCGAAGATTTAAAGCTACGAGGCCCCCGACTGTGGGAAAGGGGATGCTAAGCCATTTCATCGCCGCCGACCCTGCATAGTAGCTTCAATGAGGTCTGTCCCTCCGGCCTGGAGCAGTAGCGGAGTTTGTCTCCGAATCCCGGGCTTTGGTACCCTCGTCTGTATTTGCTTTGTTGGACTTTTCACCGGGCACCCGTCTTTAATGCCTTGAATTTAAAGTGGTAAAACACTCTTCCCTTCCCTAAACCCGCAGAATGGGCAGATTAAACACGGAGGAGGGGGCTGATTAGTGTTCCCCCAGCCGCAGCATCACCCACACAGTGTAGATCCTAAAAAGCAACCTCCAGACCCTTGCCTGGCTCTTTGGAGAGCTAGGCTCTTAAAAAACAGACTTCGGAAAAGCTGCAGGCAAGGCCTCCACAGCTAGGCACCCTACTTGCCCACACATTGGCCCACATAAAAATTAGCCTTTCTTTTATGGCCTCATCACAGATGAGCGCCTAGAGTAAACCGTGCAAATAAGGCCACAGGAGTGTTTCCATTCCCCGTTAATCTAAATGAAAAAAACAACATTTCAGATTAAGTGGCTCTGCGGACACCTCTGGCTGAGACACTGTCAAAAATCGAACATTCACTAATTCTCAATGTCAACCTAGGGTTCCTGTGCCAAAAAAAAGTAAAACTGCTAGGCTGGATCTCTTCCCCAGCTCCTCTCTTTGTAGATTTCCTGCGAAGTATTGACTGCCAAGGTCTCTGCATGATTTGCAAACTTTTACAGTCATTTATGGTACATGCAATAAAAAAAGAGGTGATATGAACACGCTAGTTCAAGGTGTAATGCAAAGATATATTCCGTGCCCTTGGCAACTATCTGTGGGACCTATTTGTCTTTGCAGAACACACCCTTCTCTGAAATGAACCCCTCTGTAACAAAGATTGGCCCTTTACATTTCCAGGGCATTGGCCCCTCCATGGAAAGGCATGTGTTCAAACCAGAAAATTTGATTCTTTCTACCTCATTTCAAACCAGGAAAAAAAAAATTCCATAAAATCTGAGGGAAAAAAAAGAAAAAGAATCTTAAAGTTCTCTACTTCCCTACTTTTTTTTATCATAAAGAAGATAGGGAGGAAAAAAAGAAAGAAAGAAAATTGATTGCCAAGTTATAATGTAATCTCCAACTGCCCCTTCCATAACAGAGATCCACAGGAACTTCCTTGTTGAGAAAAATAAAAGGATTTAGATTATTCAGAGAAAACACACCATTTTAGATTGTAGGTACCCAAAAGAGAAAAAAAATTGTAAATGTTTTTGCAAAAATATGTAGCTAGTCAAATACAGATTTGTTGCTGGATTTTAGTTATACAGTTTTCAATAAAGTGTTCTGTTGTTCTACCCTGTAACTGTAGATAAAGACATAAAAGCCTTATTGGAAACTCTACACCCTTTTACCAGTTTTACCAGTCCTTTTTTTTTTTTAAGGCTATGTGTGAGAGATTGAGGAGGGTGAAAGAAAAAAAAGACTCATTTCCAAATGTCCTACTTTGAACCAAATCGGTTTTCTCATCTAGTGTTGCAAATGAGAACAGCTTACACATAGCTTCTGAAAGGTATTCTGAATCCTCTACCTGCCATCTAGTGGACATAAGATAAAATGCTGATTCTAGACATCTTTAAAAGTTTTAAGGGTCTATAGCTGTTTTCTTATTTATAAACCAAAACAAGTCTAAGAAGTGAAAACGAAAATATAACTTTAAAACTTAAAGGAAATAAAGCAAACAATTGTGTTAGGGATATATAAAATAACCACTCAATTGTGTTCCATTTCCTTCTGTTTTTCATAATCAGTGGGGTTATCAATCTTTGCTGAGACAATTTATTATTATACTCACTTTTCTTCTGCATATCCTCTGCACATAGGTTTTATGCTGTTTGCCTTCTTTTTAATTAAACTCATTATAAGTTTTTCACCCAGTTGATATTCAAATTTTTTTAAATTCAAAAAGAACTTAATATTCCATTTCTATCTGGACTCTTAGAATATCCACAAAAAGGATTCTCCATTTTGTAAGACACAGTGAAAGAGAGAGAGGAAAGAAAGGGATAAAAGAAGGAAGAAAAAAGAGAGAAAAAAGACTGAGTTAATTGTACACTTGCTTTTGACACTGTGATAAGTATTATACTCCTTCAAAACTTAACTTTATCCAATATCAAAAAATAAGTAGGTTAAAATCTAGTTGCTTTATAGCAACTTACATTTCCTTGAGGTTAAGATTATAAAATATTGAGCATATGTAGGAGGTTTGCTGTATGGAATGTTCATTAAATATTAACGTCATCACCATGTTTTCATGATAGCTGACTTTTGGGAGAATGTTTGCACTATGCTATGCATTGTTTTATGGGCTTTTAGTCAGTTTACACATTGAGTACTTACAAAAACTCTAAAAGATTTGTATTATTAATATCACTATAGGTGAGGAAGATGAGGAACGGAATTATGAAGCTGGTAAATTCAGAGCTAACCTGGTTCCAAAGTCGAGGCTGGCATCTTCCTGTCATCCTGACTCTCACAGAGAAAAGAAGCAAAAAGAGACCACTGTAATTCACATTATGAGATAAAATAGATATAACATACATATATGAGGGAAGCCCTTATATGTGTGTATATATATATATCTTATATAAAATAGATATGATACATTTGTTTGAATATTTAAATTTGGTATGCAAAATATCAGACATCCAAATGAGAAAAAAAAAACTTGATTACCACTCATAAAACTCAAGAACTAAGAATAATATATAAGTAAGTAAGTAAGTAAAGTCACTCAGTCGTGTCCGACTCTTTGTGACCCCATGGACTGCAGCCCACCAAGCTCCTCAGTCCATGAGATTCTCCAAGCAAGAATACTGGAGTGGGTTGCCATTTCCTTCTCCAGGGGATCTTCCCGACCCAGGGATCGAACCAGGGTCTCCCGCATTGGAGGCAGACGCTTTAACCTCTGAGCCACCAGGGAAGTCCAAGAATAATATATACTTATAAGTAAATAGCATGTTCATTTACCTCATCCGTTTAGCATAATTTCGTATAATTTGTGAAAGATATCCTGCAAACCGTTATTACAGCTTTGCCCTACAGTCCATGGCTACTTGTACTTTAAGTAATGAAGTCAAACAGTCCTTGCAAAGCCCTCCAAGCATACTACCAAAGATATAGCCTTGAATTTAACTGGCTCTGTCAGCCCAGTTATATTTACTCCTTGTCTCATTATAATTTCAAGCTCCATTTCCTAAACAAAAATGTATGTACTTTCTAAACGTATATTTTCCTTTCCTATAATTTTCAATATATTCTCCTCTTTTCAGAACAGCCATTTTACAAATGAACTAGTTCAAGAGTCAAGAACCTTAAATCATCACAATTAAATGTATTCCCATTCTCTCCATAACAACTCTATAGCATGATATCAAGCTTTCTCTTCTGGAAACATACTGATCATTTCAGAAACTGTAAGTGAATGATCTGTCTGACCTACCGGGCCTTCTGCTTGTTTTTTTCAATCCACGACATTTGAATACTAAGTAGCATTCTATCATGTAGGTATGACTTTAAGATTAATACATGTTTTCGGGCTTCCCGGGTGGCTCAGTAGTAAAGAATCTGCCTGGCAGTGCAGGAGACACGGTTTGGATCCCTGATCCAGGAAGATTCCAGATACCTCGGAGCAACTAAGCCTGTGTGCCACAACTGTTGAGCCTTTGTTCTGGAGCCTGGGAACCTGAACCATTGAAGCCCACGCTCCCCAACAAGAAAAGCCACAGCAATGAGAAGCCTGAGCACTGAAAACAGAGAGTAGGCCTCACTCACCACAACTAGAGAAAAACCAGTGCAGCAACAAAGATCCAGCACAACCAAAAATAGAACAAATTAATTTCTTTTTTTTAAAAAAGTAGTGAATACTTTCAAAATCTGACAGCAGGTGCTCAGGATTCCTGCCATGGTTTCATACTCACAAGTGAAGTCACCAGTTCTGCCTTCCTGATCTCTTACATACCTCCAATCAAGACCAGATATCAGATAAAAGCTGGAGACAACAGTAGTCAGACCCTTTGTGTCTCTCTTGTGTATCCACGTAGATCTAAGTGCACCTTCCCCGTGATGCTATCACAGGAAGAAGAGATTCAACTCCTGTTTAAGGTTAATCCCTCCACCTGTGTTCTTGATCCCATTCCTTCCTGCCTATGCCTGGCCTTGTTCTATCAATTATTTCTTTCCTTATATCTTTAAATTCTCTCTCACCAATGCCTTCTTCCCTGCAGGCTATACACATGTTCAAATCTTACTAATAAAGTTAAAAAAAAAAAAATTAAAGAAGCAAAATTTGTTCTCTATTCTGTTCCCTTCAGGTGTTGCCCTATTTTTTGTCCTTTGCAGCCAAGACTCACTAGCCAAGACAATTGACAGTCTCTTTATCAACATCTTCCATTCACTCCTCTGCCCACTGTAACCTGGCTTTCACTGGTTCCATTCTATAGACTGTTCTTCAGAAAGGCCTTATGACTTCTGGCTGATGATAATCCAATAAGGATTAAACATTTTAATCCTTACATTAAGCTCACCAGAGTCTATGTCTAACCTTCTTGAACATTCTTTTATCTGTATTTCTTACCACTTTGCTCTTAACATCCTGTAACTAATTTCCCAAGATTTTCCCTTTAGCATTCTTATCTTCTTACTCTGTATACTTCTCCTGGGCAATGCCAGGCACTCTAACAGTCTTCCCTATCACAAAACTGGCTTTTGGTTCTTTAAATTATATTCAAACTCAAATCTTTCTCCTAAGTAACAGGACTATAGCAGCTTCGGGTGTTCCAAATACCAGCTAAACAGTAGCTATTAGATTTCTCACATGCATTTCAAACTCAGTATTTCCAAAACTTTCCTATCTCCCTCCAACCCCCCCTTTTTTTTTTAATATACATACACACAAAATGGACATAAGTTCCTCCCATTCCTGTAAGCACTGGGACTGCACCATGCTTTCATGAGGAAGTAGACTCTGGAATGCAGATAAAATGAAGGAAGTATACTGCAACCAGGAGGATGAGAATCCCACACTGAGGATGGTGGGATAGGAATACACAAAGAGCTGGAGCCCTGAGGGCACCTTTTAGCTGCCTTCCCAACTGGAAACTACTTACCTTCAGACTTTTCATTACATGCGAAAAACAAAACCCTTATTTTAATTCACCAGAGCAGATTAACTGAAATACTAACTCAAGGTAATGAAAAAGTGGAATAATTAATGGGCTTTATGTCACTGGCTTAGGCGACTGGGAGAATAATGGTTTCATTAATTAATGCAAAAAGAAAAGCAGGTTTGGGAAGAATATAACTTAGGAGTGTTTTGGAAATACTGAGTTTGAAAGGCATCTGGAATATCCCCTCTTTTCTTATCTTTCTGGTGAACATTTGCACATTTTTTGAATATTGCTTTTTCTGTAAACAATGATTCTTTCCCTGTAGTCCTCTTATTAAGCTCCTTCCAACAGAGTTTATCAGTTTTTCCTTCTATGCTACCTCAGTCTTCATATATATATATATATATTTGTCTTATTCTATGTTACTTGAAACTAATTGTTGATATGTATGTAATCCTCGATAGTACATTTTGTGACTACAAATTAATAAATTTGGCTTTCACTATCAGAATATTTTATTCTCCCATGATTAGAAGATATACTTGAAGTTCTTCGTACATTTCAACAGAATTTTATGATATGTAGTAGAGGTTGTTCGCCTTTTGACTGCTAAAGCCTTCCTTTCAGAAGGTACCTCGTGCTCTCAAATTTATTTGTTCACCTTAGTTCATAGATAAACTGTTGACAGAATAGGAGAAATTCACTTATAATTACTAATCTTTTAATGCTTCATTTCTTCCAAGGATATTCCATTTTAATAGGGTCAGGAAAAGATGTTAAATGGAGCAAAAAAATCTTGAATGGTGCAAATACAGGTATCATCAACAGTGAGGGCAATGGTAAGACTACATTTGTGTCTCACTCTTTCTTCTCTCACCAAAGTTATCAATAGTCCCATTTATACACTGTTGACATGGTAGATTTAAAAAAATCTTAAGGGACCAGTGAATACTCGCAGGGCTATCAGGTCTTAGAGATGTATTTGTGGTACCCCAAAAATAGTATTCCTGCTATTACTGCTGCTGCTACTGCTGAGTTGCTTCAGTCGTGTCCGACTCTATGTGACCCCATAGACGGCAGCCCACTAGGCTCCTCTGTCCCTGGGATTCTCCAGGCAAGAACACTGGAGTAGGTTGCCATTTCCTTCTCCAATGCATGAGAGTGAAAAGTGAAAATGAAGCCACTCAGTCGTGTCCGACTCGCAGCAACCCCAGGGACTGCAGCCTAAGGGGCTCCTCTGTCCATGGGGTTTTCCAGGCAAGAGGACTGGAGTGGGGTGCCGTTGTCTGCTATTACTACATCTCCACTATTTCATAATGTTAATAACTATCAATCAAAAATGTTTATGTTCCAGACACTGATTAAGCTCCTTATATATTATTTCATTTAATCCTCATCAGAGCACTATGAGGTTTATTAAAGATGCAAAAGCAGAACTACAAGGATTAAGCAACAGGCACACATGGATATAGTCAAGATTTGAACCCAGCAATCTCACTTCGTTTCTTGAAAACAGGCTTGTTAATGTGACTTGTTCCTGTAAAGATTGAATCTGACCATGCAGGACATGATAAAACAGATCAGCTTCTCTCCAACCCCTGGCTACATCAGCGGCGACAATGCTCTATGGCCCTCATCATGCTTGGCCAACATTTTATGTAGTTCAGAAGAATCTTCAGGCTGGTAGAAGTGTCTTTTCACTTTCACTATGGCTTTAGATTCCTGATGCTCGCTTCTCTCCCAATTTATTAGCCATGTTATTCTGCTACATTGGACTCCACAGTGAGTCTTCTGAGGATCGTTCTCACCAGAACCTTAATCTTCTTACTTCTTGGCCTTGGTACTAACATTTGTACCAGTTTAGTCTCTTCTGCTCTTTGTACATTTCCTTCCTGGCCTCAGAATTGAAGGTTCTTTCACAAAAGCAAGCTTCATTCCACACCATAAATGGAGGATTCAACAGAGCCTCTGCAGGTATGCATTTTTGTATTCTTCCTTTCTGGTCACTCAAGGTCCCCACCAACCTATCAAAATGTACAACCTCAACCTCTGACACAGTGATTCATTCATAAAAACATTTTTAGTTATCATTTGTGCCTCCGTTACCTTGAGCCATGCCCCGAATTTCTTTGGTCTGACTTTCTTTGTAAAAAAAATATAATATTTATTTTATTTGGCTGCGTTGGGTCTTAGTTGTGGCATGCAGGATCATCGCTGCATCACGCAGGGTCTTTCGTTGTGGCTTACAGAGAGTTGTGGCACATGGAAACTCTAGGTGTGGCCTTTGGGCTCAGGAGTTGCAGCATTTGTGTTCTCTAGTTGTGGCTTGAAGGCTCCAGAGCAGGCAGGCTTCAGGAGCTGTGGCATTCAGGCTTAGTTGCTCCACAGCATGTGGTATCTTAATCCCCTGACCAGGAACTGACTCCCTGCATTGCAAGGCAGATTCTTAACCATTGGACCACGGGGAAGTCCTCAATCTGACTTTCTTGAATCTCAACTTTATATCGCTGTCTACTTGGGAACATCTTCATTTGATTGCTCTCTAGCATCATCTAGGTGGAACTCTGAAATAGTGTCTCTCGACAAAATTCCTACTTCTAAGAAAGTTAACATTGTTCTCCTTATCATTCTTGCGTGAAATCTCATGGTGGTTATTGTTGTTTAGTCCCAAGTTGTGGTTGACTCTTTTTTCAACCCCTTGGACTGTAGCCCGCCAAGCTCCTCTGTCTAAGGGATTTCCCAGGCAAGGGTACAGGAGTGGGTTGCCATTTCCTTCTCCAAGGGATCTTCCTGACCCATGGATTGAACCAGCATCTCCTGCATTGGCAGTGGGTTCTTTATCACCAAAACCTCAGGATAATCTTAAATATTTCCCTATTCCTGCTTTTCATGGCCACTAAATCACAAACTTGCAGTGTTTTTCTATACAAAAGCTCTTGCATCTGGTTTATCCTTTCCATTAAATCAATGGAGGCCATGGCAACCCACTCCAGTATTCTTGCCTGGAGAAACCCATGGCCAGAGGAGCCTGGCAGGCTACTGTTCATAGGGTTGCAAAGAGGTGGACACGGCTGAAGCAACTTAGCACTCAGCACGCATGGACTAGTTTCTTTGCTGTGTTTCTTCCTTTCCCAAACCAACCAATATATGGCTAGTTTATTTTGTCCTAAAACAAAAATACACTTTGTTTCACTTTGTGGCTTTAGTATTTTAAATGATATCCAGAATTTTAATGACTAAAGACAAATATTAAAATATATAAGAAGAAACATACATGAATGTCCACATTTGGCCCCAACCTATTTCTATAGCTTTTCACCCTATATGAATTAGGGTAGGCTGAACCTGTTGAAGTGAAGTGAAGTGAAGTGAAGTGAATGTCGCTCAATATGGTCCAGCTCTTTGCGATCCCATGGACTATATAGTCCATGGAATTCTCCAGGTCAGAATACTGGAGTGGGTTACTATTCTGACCAATGTAACTGGAGAGCTTGCTATTTTCCTTGAATTTTTATAGAAACTTTTTTCTCTGTCATTCTTTCTGTGCTATGCTAGTTATTGACGATATTCTCTGAATATTTCTAATTCTCTGTCTTCTGTACTTCCTGTATGTCTTTGGGTAGATAGGGCTATGTGACTAGCTGTGAGCAAAAGTAGAGTCATTTGTGGGCTGAAAGCTTTTAATTGGTGCTATGAAACCCTTAAGGACTTTCTATTTAAGTTCATTAGCTGTGATCTAGACAGTGGATGCGCCATTAGCCTTGGTTGTAAAAGTGAGTGCACTGTGGAATATCGTCTCCATAAAACCTTTGTGTTTAAGTGGAAATCTGTGAATTTGTTAACACAGTCTAATCTAGCCAATTTGAACTGAGACAAATTGGTAACAGAAGTGAGATGCTACTGTGTTGCTGTTGTTTAGTTGTTAAGTCCTGTCTGACTCTATGCGACCCCATGGACTGCAGCCCTCCAGGCTCTCCTTTCCATGGGATTTTCCATGCAAGAATACTGGAGAGGGTTGCCATTTCCTTCTCCAGGGCATCTTCCCAACCCAGGGATTGAACCCACATCTCCTGCATTAGCAGGCAGATTATTTACCGTTGAGTCACCTAGGAAGCCCGGGATGCTACCTTACAAGTAAAGCCTGTGGAAAAGTTAGAGGGCTGGGCATTCCTGACGCAGTAAGGTTCCAAAAACTGAAATCCATGAACTGTGTCAGTGATCTATGCAGTGAACTGTTGATTCCACTAACTAGGAAGTTAATTTGATCGCCAAGAAGCACAATCAGAAAGCAGATGTTAGAAACAATGCTTGTTGCCATTGGTTACGTTTGACAAGCTATTGCAAGAAAAAGATAAGAAAAATTATTTTGCTGATTGCAAAAGTGAAAGGAAAAATATTTAGGGGACTTGTAGTGTTGGAAAATTCAGATACTTCTTAACTCCAAAGAGTGAAAAGTAAAACTAGTTCACCTGGCATCTGTCAGGTGAGGACATCAGACTGGCTGGAGATGTGTTCCCATGTGTGCACGCCCTTGTGTGCTCAGCCGTGTCTGACTCTTTGTGACCCCATGGACTGCAGCCCACTAGGCTCCTCTCTCCATGGGATTTTCCAGGCAAGAACAGAAGAGTAGGTTGCCATTTCCTACTCCAGGGGATCTTCCCAACCCAGGGATCAAACTTGCATCTCTTGCATCTCCTGCATTGGCAGGTGGATTCTTTATCACTGTGCCACCTGGGAAGCTGGTAGACGCAGTTGAGGTAATGCTTGGTACAAAGCAGGAGAAGAATTGCTCAAGATTTCACCAGTAGTGACTGGGGGATTCCCTGGTGGCTCAGATAGTAAAGCGTCTGCCCGCAATGTGAGATATTCGGGTTCAATCCCTGGGTCGAGAAGATCCCCTGGAGAAGGAAATGGCAACCCACTCCAGTATTCTTGCCTAGAAAATCCCATGGATGGAGGAGCCTGGTATGCTACAGTCCATGGGGTCGCAAAGAGTCGGACGCGACTGTGCGACTACACTTTCCTTTCACTTTCACCAGCAGTGACTAGGGAAAGGTACCAGTGGAAGGAAATGTTATGGAAGATATGATAATGATACAGGTATTTGTAAAAATAAGGGGGGGGGGCGCAATGTTTGCAAGGACAGCTGAAGTTACTTCCTTCTGTTAAGCTGTATCCATATCCTGCAGAAGAGTGATGAGGCCCTGAGGGCTGATAACCAGCAGTTAGTACCAAAGAGCCTCGGTCTTAGCTTATGAAAAGGCCCTTATCACCTGTAGTGGAAGGGCAGATACAGTTCAAGGAGGCCTGAAGACCTGCTAAAATTATAGGACTGCAGAGATATCTGACTGCTTAGTCACGGCAGGTCTGCCATACAGAGGACAGGACTAGTCGGGGTAATGTGGAATCCTGAACCATGGTGCACAGGATACTTGGTACACATAGAACAGCAAGATGCATGACCTTCAGAATGTGGGCTCTGTAACCACCCTGAACTCTTTGGGGTTCAGTGATTTTTGTAGTTGAGGTTATTATTATTTTTAATCTAGCAACCAGGCATTTGAAACCTGACTGATTAAGGGGGAAGGATTTAATGAAAGATCACTGTCATTAGGTCCATTTTTAAGCTGCAATAGACCAATAGATAAGGAACGCATATATTCTCTTAACCTTTATGTGAGTAAACCTGTTCATGAAAATGTCACATACTACCAATTACTGTTCTATCAGCCAGCATTCAGTACACACAATGTTAGCACTCTTTCATTCTCTGTTAACATCAGTAGAGCATAAATTGGTAATTGTGTGGTAACCATGCAATTAACTCACGTCATCACTGTACCTTTTCATTAGCATCACCAAGAGTAGTATTACCCTCTCAGTGACCTCAGCAAAAGTGATAACATCCTTAGCTGTTAAAGTGAAAAAAAAAAACTTAAGTGAGTTTAGTGTTGTGAAGGGTGATGGAGTGGCAGACAGCCTTAGAGACTGGAGCCCTTTTTATTTATCACATGGCACAAATAGTGAAAATGCAAGCCTGTCTAAGCAGCCTCATTAGTACATCTCACTTTTTTCTCTAAGAACAGAATGTTTCTTATTTATTCTTTTACTGTAGAGTTACCTGTAGCATTCACGATTTTTCCCATGAAGGGTGATGGCTGTGAGAGCTCTACTAGAGTCATCGGTTTCATTTGCCTCACTTCAGACAAGACTCGGGTGAACAACTACACGCGGTATATACATTCTTAAAGCACAACTTTGGAAATCCGTATCACTGATTCTCATTTGTTAAATGTGTACTTGGGGTATAAACAAAACCTATTGAAAGTTAAATAGCTTTTATACAAAATTCATTTTTACATTAACCATTGGTCAGGTTTTTTTATCTTAAGTTTCCTGTTCTTGCTGAAAATTAAATTGACAACAGATTAGTATATATTCAATAGGGTAGCCTTTCTTGAAGCATGAGGCATAGGAGAAGGAAACTTAAGTTTGAGGATGGTGGGTATCCTATGATTAAAAGCACGAGTCTGGCAATCGGATTCACCTTATTTGGATTGGGGTGTCAACTTCAGTCTTCAGTGAAAGCATATAAGAATGCTGAGGTATTAAGAAATGCTTCCCTGAGAAAATGCTTTTATTTAATCTGTGACAGAAGAGAATTGGGCATGAAAGAGATCTAGGCACAAAGAAGAACATTCTAGGCAAAGAAACTAAGAAACTGGTATGTGAAAAGCTCTCTTATGAGAGAGAGCCCAGCATTCCCATGGGTTCTAACTGTGTGTGTTATGTATGTATGTGTGTGCATGTATGTTGAATATGAAGGAATAAGTGGGAAATGAAAGGTGCAGTAGAAGATTTTAATAAAATTTGCACTTTTGAACAATTACACTGATTACACAGCATAGATAACAGGACAAGAATCTATCTGATGGAGTCAATTTAAATGTTATTGCAAGATTTTAGGCAAGAGATTTTGGTAGTCTTTATTAGGGTGCTGGCAGTGAAGACAGAAGGAGAAGGCAATGGCACCCCACTCCAGTACTCTTGCCTGGAGAATCCCATGGATGGAGGAGCCTAGTAGGCTGCAGTCTATGGGGTCGCTAAGAGTCAGATACAACTGAGTGACTTCCCTTTCACTTTTCACTTTCACGCATTGGAGAAGGAAATGGCAACCCACTCCAGTGTTCTTGCCTGGAGAATCCCAGGGACAGGGGAACCTGGTGGGCTGCTGTCTATAGGGTTGCGCAGAGTCGGACATGACTGAAGCGACTTAGCAGCAGTAGCAGCAGCAGTGAAGATGGAAAGATGGGCACAGATTAAAGAGTTTTTAATAGTTCAGAGGAAAAACTGATGTGCCCTGGATATTGGGAAGTGAAAAGAAGGAAGATCATGAGTGATTCTCAGGTTTTAGCTTATGGGACCAGATGGTTCTTTACTCACATGGGGGACACTGCAATACACCAGATTTGTGTGAGAAGACCTG
This sequence comes from Aepyceros melampus, assembly GCA_006408695.1. Lineage (NCBI taxonomy): Eukaryota > Metazoa > Chordata > Mammalia > Artiodactyla > Bovidae > Aepyceros > Aepyceros melampus. The sequence continues at coordinate 355,999 of SJXQ01006515.1, forward strand.
AGATTTATCAGGGTGAGCTTGAGATCTCTGAGTAGATCATGAGTTCATAGTGTCTTCCCAGGTGGTGCTAGCAGTAAAGAACCACTGCCAGTGCAAGAGACATAAGAGGTTCCTGCCCTGGGTCAGGAAGATCCCATGGAGAGAAAGAAATGGCAACCCACTCCAGTATTCTTGCCTGGGAAATTCCATGGACAGAGGATCCTGGTGGGTTATAGTCTTTGCCTGGAGAATTCCATGGACAGAGGAGTCTGGTGGGCTAGAGTCCATGGGGTTGGAAAGAGTCAGACACGACTCTTAGCAACTTAGCATCAGTCACCATAGTGTATTGTACCTACTTTTATAGTAACTTGCATTCACCTTTGTCCTCGCCTATTCATTTTCCACAGTGAGCCTGGAGAAATCTTACAGAACACGATATTTGATTATGACACTTTTCCTGCTGATACCTTTAAATGTCTTCTCACTGCACTTCAATTTTTTTTTAAAGAGTTAACAATATGAAGAGTTAACAATATAAAAGGCCTATCTGGTCATACGTTATTTTATTTTGCATGGCAAAAGGGACTTTGTAGATTTGAATAAGCCAAGGACTATGGGATGGGAAGATAATCCTGGATAATTATCCAAGTATTCCTGACAAATCTCACAGGTTCTAGAAGTGGATAAACTTTTCAAGCTATGGTCAGAGAAAGAGATGTGGTAACAGAAGAGGGGTCAGAGATGCTACCTTGCTGATGGGGGAAGAGGGTCACAAGCCAAGTATGCAGGCAGCCCCTAGGATCTGGAGAAGACAAGAAAACTGATTCTTCCCTACAATCTGCAGAAGAGAATTCAGCCCTGCTGCACCTTGATTTTAGCCCAGTAAGACTTGTGTTAGATTTCTGACCTACTGAACTATAAGAAAATAAATCTGTGTTATTTTAAGCCACTGTTTATGGTAATTTGTTACAATGGGAATGGAAAATTAATAAAGATGCATTGTTGAATTATATTTGTACTACAACTAATTCCAGATATATTTCTGGTCCATAGGTTTCTAATTTAGGAATTATGTTGTTAAATCATGATGAAATTAATCTCCTGAAAATATAGTATTTTGAATTAGCATATGAAAAATGATCTTCAACTCTGATCTTCTTAATTGAATTCACAGTAGCATTTCAAACAACATCAAATGTTTCACTTCAGAAAAAATAAACTTTCAAGGCTCTGCATTGATTCCATAAATTGTTTCAAGAAATTAATGTATTATTAAAATTAGCTTTCCATTTAGTTCTGATGTAAAATTGGCATGATTTAAGTCTATCAATGTCTTGTTTTGCTAATGAAGCCAATATACTAACAGCAACCATAAGTCTATAAGAAATCATGACACTGAAAGGAGTAAAATTAATTCATAAAGGCAGTTATTTGATCTATGTGAACAGTTATACATCAAATGTGATATGTAAATGTACCTTCTGTAGCCACACTTGTTCAGTCTTTGTTTGTAAGCACAGTGTTTTGAAACTGACTGATGCTTTTTTGAAGCAGTTGTTGATGCTTCGCTATCAGATCTATTTCTGTTTTTTGCTTGTCTGTTCATTTTGTCAGTGGTATCATTATAGGCCCATAGTAGATGGCAGGGTCATCACACATGCTAAACCAGTTACATATTCATTATCAATTTTCGTAAGAAATGAACTTTAGAATTAACTTTTTACAAAAAGAATCTTTATTCCTGCTTTTATTTTTTTGCCAAAAAATGCTTAAAAGTGTATTTTATGACATGATTGTGCATATTCTATTGCACATTTCGTATAGGTATAACCTAAAAATCCCCTTGTTGCCCACTAATGACCAGAGCCCTGTAAAACAACTGGCTGGAACACCAATTGGTTACCAGGGAGACCAAGTATCAAACAGACCCCCACCATCACTAGGATAAGAATGAATTAGCTGTCCCCAGCCACTTTTGCCCATCTATGAGTTGTGTGGACTTTATACTCAAAATTTCCCTGGGCCTGTCCTTTGACCAAGTTGTGTGGTTATTTTCTTTAGGATGAATACCTAAGGAGCTTTTGTCCTTTGTCCCATTGTCCTTTTGTCTTCTTTCAAAGCTTAGGAATTTTGTTACAAAAATGAGCTGGCACACCTCTTCATCAGTACTTATTTCCTCCCAGAAAGCACTTTTAACCCTAAAACTGTGCCCCTTTGACAAGAGTCCATACAAGCCTGGGCATGTCTGTTTTTCACAATTTGAGTGCTTAGAACCCCTGCCATCTTGCTTTTCCTCAACTCTCTGAGTTCTTAAGTCATTTTCCAGAATAATAGAAACTTCCCAAGTTTAGAGACATTCAATATTTGGAGAAATGTCCATGATTATCTGTTGTCTTGAAATAAATGTGCTTTTCCGATGTATATTAACGCCAAAGGTAACAGCCCATAAAACCAGTTGTACCTGAAATGGATCCTTATATTTGATAGTGAACTGAATGTCTATTTTGTTTTTAACTTTTTGTTCTGTTTGTTTTAGCGAGCACTCTTAGCTTGTGAGATTTTAGTTCCATGACCAGGGATTGAACTTAGGCCCTCAGGAGTTAGAGCGCAGAGTCCCAACCACTTAACTGCCAAGGAATTCCCTGAATGTCGATTGTGAGTCACTGATCTCTAGACAGAAAGTTAACCTTAGTCAATTCCAAGTAATCTTAGTTAATTCAGGATGCCTCCTCATTCCTCTACCCTCAACTGATCAAAGTTCTCAGTAGCTTTCTTAATGCCAAACACTCAGCAATAAAGGGTCTGAGGTGCCCCACCATCCCTGTTGGCTTCTTCAAACATCCACATGGTACTGGAAGAATCTTGGTCCTTGTCCACCCAAGATTTGCTCCACTTTTTCCTGATCCTGACCCCAGGTCGGCTCTAATTCACTCCCTCAGTTATTTCCACATTTCTCTCTGGGCACAGGGTCTATCTGACAGTTACCCTGTGCCACTCTGTGAAGTTGCCACAGGTCCTTATTGTAGACACACCAGATCTTTTCTTCCATCTCTGCTCCCTACTGGCCATTGGGAGTGAGAGTTTTGACACCATTATAGTAATAATCAGATATGTTCAATCAGTACTTTGTGGTCAAAACTGTGCAAAGAGAAATGACAGAGGCCATGCTTGAACTCAAAAAGAACCATACTTTTAAGTCATCATCAGGCTAAACTTTCAGTTCAGTTCAATCACTCAGTCGTGTCCAACTCTTTGCGACCCCATGAATCACAGCACGCCAGGCTTTCCTGTCCATCATCAACTCCCAGAGTTTACCCAAACTCATGTCCATCGAGTCGGTGATGCCATCCAGCTATCTCATCCTCTGTCATCCTCTTTTCCTCCTGTCCCCAAACCCTCCCAGCATCAAAGTGTTTTCCGATGAGTCAGTTCTTCACATGAGGTGGCCAAAGTATTGGAGTTTCAGCTCCAGCATCGGTCCTTCCAATGAACACCCAGGAGTGATCTCCTTTAGGATGGACTGGTTGGATCTTCTTGCAGCCCAAGTGACTCTCCAGAGTCTTATCCAAAACCACAGTTCAAAAACATCAATTCATTGATGACTCAGCTTTCTTCACAGTCCAACTCTCACATCCATACATGACCACAGGAAAAACCATAGCCTTGACTAGACGGACCTTTGCTGGCAAAGTAATGTCTCTGCTTTTCAATATGCTATCTAGGTTGCTCATAACTTTTCTTCGAAGGAGTAAGCATCTTTTAATTTCATGGCTGCAGTCACCATCTGCAGTGATTTTAGAGCCCCCCAAAATAAAGTCTGACACTGTTTCCACTGTTTCCCCATCTATTTTCCATGAAATGATGGGACCGGATGCCATGATCTTAGTTTTCTGAATGTTGAGCCTTAAATCAACTTTTTCACTCTCCTCTTTCAGTTTCATCCAGAGGCTTTTTAGTTCCTCTTCACTTTCTGCCATAAGGGTGGTGTCATCTTCATATCTGCATATCTGTGGTTATTGATATTTCTCCCGGCAATCTTGATTCCAGCTTGTGCTTCCTCCAGCCCAGCGTTTCTCATGATGTACTCTGCATATAAGTTAAATAAGCAGGGTGACAATATACAGCCTTGGCGTACTCCTTTTCCTATTTGGAACCAGTCTGTTGTTCCATGATCAGTTCTAACTGTTGCTTCCTACCTGCATATAGGTTTCTCAAGAGGAATATCATTTGGTCTGGTATTCCCATCTCTATACTGCATTACAATAAAAGAGCCACTAAATATCTACATGACTCTATTGTTAGTAAACATGTTCTCTGTTGGAATTTCAGTTAAGGCCAATTTTTCTCTCTTGTCACTGCATTCTTGGTTCTCTATATTTGGAATCAGAGAGGTTGCATTTTTCTTACTTTGTTTATTTGATTTTTTCAAAAGTGTTTTATAGACAGAAAAGTTATTTGATCCGTATTTGAAAGTATGATATAATGTCAAAGAAAGAGATGCATGATAGTTAGTGAGAAATTCACTTGCTCAGTTTGGTTGCACAATGTTATAAATTTATCCAGTGTATTAGCAAAAGCCACAAAAGTAGAATAGACCCCTTGTGAAAAAATCATATGCCCCATTGTTACCTTAATAAGGGCAGACCAGCTAAAACTTCTTTACACAGGGCTGGTATTTGGCTTCCATCTTCACCAGGCACTGCCACCCCAATGATTGGAACCAGCTCTCCTGAGGGTCAGAAAGATCCCCTGGAGAAGGAAATAGCAACCTACTCCAGTATTTTTGCCACTGAAATGCCATGAACAGAGGAGCCTGGCAGACTACAGTCCATGGGGTTGCAAAGCCAGCGACTAAACAGAAGCAGAAAAGTCAGAGAAAGTAGAGATCAAATTGCCGACATTCACTGGATCGTCAAAAAAGCAAGAGAGTTCCAGAAAAACATCTATTTCTGCTTTATTGACTATGCCAAAGCCTTTGACTGTGTGGATCACAATAAACTGTAAAAAAAATTCTGAAAGAGATGGGAATACAAGACCCCACCTGACCTGCCTCTTGAGAAACCTATATGCAGGTCAGGAAGTAACAGTTAGAACTAGACATGGAACAACAAACTGATTCCAAATAGGAAAAGTAGTACGTCAAGGCTGTATATATTGTCACACTACTTATTTAACTTATTCGCAGAGTACATCATGAGAAATGCTGGGCTGGAAGAAGCACAAACTGGAATCAAGATTGCTGGGAGAAATATCAATAACTGCATATATGCAGATGACATCACCCTTGTGGCAGAAAGTGAAGAGGAACTAAAAAGCCTCTTGATGAAACTGAAAGAGGAGAGTGAAAAAGTTGGCTTAAAGCTCAACATTCAGAAAACTAAGATCATGGCATCCGGTCCCATCATTTCATGGGAAATAGATGGGGAAACAGTGGAAACAGTGTCAGACTTTATTTTGGGGGGCTCTAAAATCACTGCAGATGGTGACTGCAGCCGTGAAATTAAAAGACACTTACTCCTTGGAAGAAAAGTTATGACCAACCTAGATAGCATACTGAAAAGCAGAGACATTACTTTGTCAACAAAGTTCCGTCTAGTCAAGGCTATGGTTTTTCCAGTGGTCATGTATGGATGTGAGAGCTGGATTATAAAGAAAGCTGAGCGTCTAAGAATTGATGCTTTTGAACTGTGGTGTTGGAGAAGACTCTTGAGAGTCCTTTGGACTGCAAGGAGATCCAACCAGTTCATCCTAAAGGAGATCAGTCCTGGGTGTTCATTGGATAGACTGATGTTGGAGCTGAAACTCCAGTACTTTGGCCACCTGATGTGAAGAGCTGACTCACTGGAAAAGACCCTGATTCTGGGAAAGATTGAGGGCAGGAGGAGAAGGGGATGACAGAGGACAAGATGTTGGATGGCATCACCGACTCAATGGACATGGGTTTGGGTTGACTCTAGGAATTGGTGATGGGCAAGGAGCCTGGCATGCTGCAGTTCATGGGGTCGCAAAGAGTCGGACAAGACTGAGCGACTGAACTGAACTGAACTGAAAAAGAAGCAGCAGCTCCTGAACCCATAACTTTCATGAACCCTGAGCCTAAATTTAATTGAGGAAAAAACTATAACAAAAGTGCTTTTTCAAGGAAATATACAGATTTTTTTCCAATTAATTTCAGCTGTATTGGCAAAGTAGATTTTCACTGTATTTTTTAAAAAGCCTTTTATTTTCTATTATTTGTATCTTGTCATTTTCACCACAGAATTTACATTGTTTTTCCAGTCTGAATGGGGAAGAAGAGAATTATCTGGTCCCTTTGTTATCTTAAAGATACATTGATGGAAGTTAGCAGAGTTTCTATCCACTCCTCTCTCCTGATTACACACCCCCTCGTGGCAAAAATTCACCATCTATTGAAGACTCAGGGCCCTGACCGTAATCCTCTTCTTTTTCAGATCTCAGTAAAGATTGTAAAGACTTGGCAATAAATATAAAAATGCATATTTAGTAGACATTATACTGTTTTCTTAAAGTGGTTTCAAAACAGTAACAAGATATATCCTGCTGGAAGTTCTTAACATTCCATTCTGATTTTTTACTGTCCACAAACGCTGAAAGACTGTTCAGAACTGTGATCAGTATTATTTAGATTTAAAGAGAATCAGAAGGCATGTCACTTTCTGTAGAAAAATGTAGAACCTATGTGAGACAGCCAAGACACATTTATAAGAAAAGAGTAAGGAAATAAACATTCCAATATTTTGTGATTTGAAAGGAATGATCAAATTTCTACTTTGTGGCAGTACAAAAACAAGTAAGCAGAGTAGGGTCAGTGAAAGGAGAGGTTGATGAAGAAAGTTCACAGATTTTACCAAGACTGAGAGGGAGGAGCATAAGTTACACCTGGATTTATGCAAAAGATTTGGGGAGACAGATAAAAGGGGTCATTTCAACTCATCACTAACATATTTTCTAATTCTTTGTCACCAACTGATATAAACCTTAACCGGTTCAATTTAATATCTTTACATCACACTTCAAACATCCTATCTTTCTCTGATTATTTAATACCATATCTATTTCACCACTGTTTTAAAAAAAGGAAAACACTATCATTTTAATTCAGCCCAAACATAACTACAAAACTACAAAACAAAACAAAATATACTTTAAAACTATAGCTTTAACCATTAAATTTAAGCCAAAAGACATTTCCTATCATGAGAGGCCCTCTGAAACCACCTTTTCCATTCAGAGGAGAATATAAGGGGGAAAAGACACTAAAGGATACACTACAATTCCTGATTTCCAGGAGGTTATTTCCAGATCCTTGGGGCTCTGATAGGTTATGACAGGTTACATATTAAAATACTCTGCCTGAGCCTATCTCATTCTGTAGCCAAACAGAAGAAGATATTTCAGGCTGGGCTAGTAACAGTTCTACATCTTCTTGGATGGATAAGTGATCCAAAAGATGGATATGTGATCCAAACCAGGACAATCAGAGTCCTTCCTTGAATTTCTATATTGGTGTAAAAATAGCTTTTTGCTTTTAAATCATAAGCTGTTAAGATACAAACACAGATGAGTTCCTTACTACACAGAGGTACCTGAGTCAGACACAAAAATTGAAGTCTAGGCTAGTGACAGTCGTGGTAAGTGAAGAAAGATAGAAAAATAGAGAGACAGTGCTGATGCTGTTTGAATTCAAACTCTAGCTTGTGTCACTGAAGTGTACCCCCACTCACTTTTATCTTTTTATGGTTTCGTTATACAAGCTGATACATTTACTTTTTTAAAAAATAAAATGGGGTAGGTTGCTTTACAATATAGTGTTAATTTCTGCTGTACAATCAAGTGAATCAGCTACATGTATACATATATCCCCTCTAAGGTCTATATCCTTAGACCTCCCTCCCACCTGCTACCCTCTAAGGTCATCACAGAGAATGGAGCTGAGCTCCCTGTGCTATACAGCAGCTTCCCACTGCTGCTGCTGCTGCTAAGTCACTTCAGTCATGTCCAACTCTGTAATACATATATCCCCTCTAAGGTCTATATCCTTAGACCTCCCTCCCACCTGCTACCCTCTAAGGTCATCACAGAGAATGGAGCTGAGCTCCCTGTGCTATACAGCAGCTTCCCACTGCTGCTGCTGCTGCTAAGTCACTTCAGTCATGTCCAACTCTGTGCAACCCCACAGACGGCAGCCCACCAGGCTCCCCCATCCCTGGGATTCTCCAGGCAAGAATGCTGGAGTGGGTTGCCATTTCCTTCTCCAATGCATGAAAGTGAAAGGTGAAAGTGAACTCACTCAGTCGTGTCCGACTCTCAGCGACTCCATGGACTGCAGCCTACCAGGCTCCTCTGTCCATGGGATTCTCCAGGCAACAGTACTGGAGTGGGGTGCCATTGCCTTCTCCAGCTTCCCACTAGCTATCCGTTTTACACATGGCACTGTGAATACATCAATCCCCATCTTCCAGTTCACTTCTCTCCCCCACTTCATGTCCACCTGTCCATTCTCCACGTCTGCATCTCCATTCCTGCCCTGCAAACCCTAAGCCTCCGAATGAGAGAAAGCATATGCCAATGAAACAGCTGACAAAGGATTAATCTCCAAAATATACAAACAGCTCACAAAACTCAATATCAAAAAAGCAAACAACCCAATCAGAAAAAGGGCAGAGATCTAAATAGACATTTCTCCAAAGAAGACATGAAGATGGTCAAGATACATTTTCTTTTCTATTTAACTATTTTAAATTGGATTTCTATCACTTGCTCTGAAAGTTTCATAATACAAGATTCAAGATGTGTGAAAGAGTTATAGAATAACATGCATAATAAAATTATTCAATTAAATTCAATAAAGTTCATAGAAATGAAGGTTATATGTAGCACAGAATCATAAAAAAAATTGTGGAGTAATAAATCTTGATCAAGATTTTGAAGGAGAAATATGATTTTACTGTCAGAGAGGAGAAAAAAAGGTTCTCTTTGCTTATGTAAGTGCCTAAGCAAAGATGTGGAAGAAGAAAAACAATCTGAAATATACAACCAGATTTCAACTCTACACATGCTCTTTGAGAAGTATTAGTTAATTTTGTCAAATATTCTGAAAACTCATGGATCTGAATTTAACTTGGAATAATAAGTTTTCTAAAAAATATTAAGGCTTTGTTTAAAAGGTTTTTAGTCATTTCACTATGGCATAAATTAGTGCTATTATTTCAATTTAAGATATAACTGATATCAACCAAATTGAAGGAATGGGTGCTCTGATAAAGAGCCAATAAGCCAAGAGAAACTGTGGCACTCTTGAGGAAGAAAAAGAAGGGAACATTGCCCTAAGGATTATTAATACTTACCCTAAAGCTTCAGTAATTGAAATAGTGAAGTATTCCTGCAGCAATAGAAAAATAGACACATACACTTGGTATTATCCATTGAGTTAAGCATTATTAAACTATTGATAAGTGGAATTTTCTAAATTTTTATTATAGAGCTATATGAGAAATGTTTGCTTCCATGGTAACAGCAAGGTAGACTCAGACAAAATAAAAACCATAACATTTTACACTACTAGCAAATAGTGAATACAAGGAAGGCTAAATGAACTGAATTCCAGAAAGAATAAGTCTTTTATATGTGAGCAGAGAACCATGGTGGCAGCTTCCATTACTGGCATTGTGAATCTAGATAGGGGTGAAGACAGAAAAGGCCCACGGTAGAAACAGCATAGGAATAGGAGAGACGGTATGCTGGAGAGATGACATAGAATCTAAAAGAACCCAAAATACAAAAAAATTGTTCCACATGACAACTCTTTCTTCCTGAAAGGTAAACTTTTACCCCTTACCAGGAAAAAAAAAAGTGGCTTTGGAGAAAGATGGAAAGATATCAGAAAAAACTATATTTAATCATGAGTTGTCACATGTATATCAAGCTTTGGTTCAAAAATATTTGGAATATAAAAAATACCTGCAATTTAACCTATCTTCCTCTCAAATATTGATATGATCAAAATGGTAGCAACTTGGAATGCTGGAAGTTCTCCTGATCATAGGCAAATTCAACTGAATTTAAAGCTATAACCCAATCCCAGTTCAAATCAACTTTAGAAGATACTTAAATAATTAGCCCTTCACCCTAAATGCCAGGCAGAAAAAGAGGCTTGAACTTTTTAGAAATAAACAAAACTAAATAAAAGAAAATTATATCTAAATCTTCACCATTCTTCTATACTAAGTATCTAGTATACAATTAAAAATAATTAGGTAGAAAATAAGCAGGAAAATGTAACTCATAAAAAAAGGGGAAAAAGTCAGTGCAATAGAATTTCTTGATGATATAATTAGAAATAGCAGAAGAGGTATTTATCAGTGCCAGTGCAGGAGACGTAAGAGATTCAGGTTTGATCCCTGGGTCAGAAAGATCCCCTGGAGGGGGAAATGGCAACCCACTCCAGTATCTTGCTTGGGAAATCCCATGGACAGAGGAGTCTGTAGGCTACAGTCCATGGGGTCACAAAGAGCTGAACATGATCAAAGCAACTTAGCACACTAATTAAATCAACTACTTTAAATGTGTTAAGAAATTTAGAGGAAAAGATGAATATAGTGAATGAAAAGATGAGGCATTCCAAGAAATGAGAATAGTAAGAGAACAACAAATGTAAATTTGAAAGTGGATATACTTCAAATATAAGGCTTCCCTGGTGGCTTAGATGGTAAAGAATCTGCCTGCAATGTGGGACACCTGTGTTTGATCCCTGGGTTGGGAAGATCCTTTGGAGAAGGAAATGGCAACCCACTCCAATATTCTTGCTGGAGAATCCTATGGGCAGAGGAGCCTGGTAGGCTGGAGTCCATGAGGTCACAAAGAGTTGGACATGACTGGGAGTCTAACACACATACTTAGAATATATACATTATAAAATAAAAATTCATTCAATAGTTTAACAAGAGACTGAACACTACTAAATGACAAAAGAAACTGAAATAGGATAGCACAAATTATCCAAATTGAAACTAAGAAAAAAATTGAATAAATGAGCAGAGCATCAGTGACCTGTGAGAGTTCATCAAGTGGCCAATATGTTTAATTGAAATCCCAGAGAAAAGAGAGAAAAATGAGATAAAAATCAATTTAAAATTTGTGAGCTATTTTATTATTTTTATGGAAAATGTTATTTATACAGATCCAAGAATCTCAATGAATCTAAACAGGATAAATAAAAAGAAAATCACACCAGACTATATCATTGTCAAGTTACTAAACACTAAGTAAAAATATTTTTAAAATATTAAAAACACAGAGAAAGGGAAAAGACATACTGCATACTTTATGCAAGCCAGAAGACAATTATGTGGCTTCTTTAAAATTTTTAAAGGAAATGAACTATCAGTGTGGAGTTGATAATATTCAGCAAATATTTAAAAATAAAGTCAAAATAGTATCCAAAATACATATGTAATCTGCATAAATCAATAAGAATTAAAAGGACAATATGCAAAAGAGGAAATGTAAATAGTCAACAAGCAAGTAATTGGGAAAGGAGTATGACAAGGATGTATATTGTCACCCTGCTTATTTAATTTATAAGCAGAGTACATCATTCAAAATATTGGGCTGGATGAATCACAAGCTGGAATCAAGATTGCCAGGAGAAATATCAGTTACTTCAGATATACAGATGATACCACTCTAACGGCAGAAAGTGAAGAGGAATTGAAGAGCCTCTTGATGAGGGTGAAAGAGGAGAGTGAAAAAGCTGGCTTAAAACTCAACATTCATAAAACTAAGATCATGGCATCTGGTCCCATCACTTCATGGCAAAAGAAGGGGAAAAGTGTAAGCAGTGACAGATTTTATTTTCTTAGCCTCTCAAATCACTGCAGACAGTTACTGCAGCCATGAAATTAAATGATGCTTGATGCTTGGAAGGAAAGTAAACCTAGACAAACCTAGACAGCATATTAAAAATCAGAGACATCACTTTGCTGACAAAGGTCTATATAGTCGAAGCTATGATTTTTCCCATAATAATGTACCGAAGTGAAAATTGGATCATAAAGAAGGTTGAGCGCTGAAGAATTGATGTTTTTGAACTGTGGTGTTGGATATGACTCCTGAGAGTCCTTTTGACTGCAAGGAAACCAAACCAGTCAATCCTAAAGGAGATCGGTTCTGAATATTCATTGGAAGGACTGATGCAGAAGCTGAAGCTCCAATACTTTTGCCACCTGATGCAAAAAGTCGAGTCACTGGAAAAGATTCTGATGCTGGGAAAGACTGAAGACCAAAGGAGCAGGAGGTGGCAGAGGATGAGATGGTTAGACAGATAGCATCACTGGCTCAATGGACATGAATCTGAGCAAACTCTGGGAGAGAGTGGAGGACAGGGGAGCTAGTGTGCTGCAGTCCAGGGGATTGCAAAGAGTTGGATACAACAGTGATTGAACAACAGCAAGAATCCTGTTTGTGATCAAGGAAATGTAAACTTTAACCCACAATGTTATGTTACCATATTACCTGCATATAGCCAAAAGTTGAACATTCTGACTATAATAAATTTTGGAGAGGATGTGTATGCAGCAAAGGGAATTCTCCAATTACTACATATTGGAGTAACTACTTTGATATTTCAAAGTCCAGCCTTACAGTGAAGTTGAAGATAAACAAATCCCACACAACAGCAATAGATGTTCTAACAGGCCTATATCTGTCAAAGAAATTCAATCAATCATTAATAATTAATTAATAACCTTCCAAGACAAAACCATCAAGCTCAGATGTGTTCAAACATTTAAAGAAGCCATTCTACCAATGCGCTAAAAATCTCTTTTAGAGGATAGCAGCAGAAGGAATCTTCCTAACTCATTCTTTGAGGCAAGTATTATCCTATTATTAAAATCAGACAAAGAGATCAGAAAAGAAAATTAGAAACTAATGCCTATCAGGAGCATAGATGCAAAAATCCTCAAAGAAACATTATCAATTGAATGCATCAATGTATAAAACAATTATACACCACTACCAAGTAAGATTTATCCCAGGCATGTAAGGTTGTTTCAACATTAAAAAATCAATTAATGTAATCCATCACATCAAAAAGATAAAGAAAAAAAATCCCTTGATCAAATTGATAGATGAAGAAAAAAATTGGAAATAGAGGGGAAAGTCCTCAACTTGATAAAGAATATCTACAAAATTTGTACAGATAACATAATAGTTTATGAAGAGAAAATGGAATTTTCCTATTAAAATCAGGAACGAGGCGAGGATGTCCTCTTGAGCCACTGCTTTTCAACACTGTACTGTAAGTTCTAGCTAATGCATTATGTATGACAAGAAAGAAAATAAAAAAGATTGAGAAGAAAGACATAAAATTTTTCATTTACAGAGGATATGATCATCAATGAAGAAAATGATAAAAGAATTAACCAAAAAACTCCTGGAACTGATAAGCAAGTATAGCAACATTGCAGATAATAAGACTAATATACAAAAGTCAGTCACTCTCATATATTTCAGCAGAGAACAAGTGGAATTTGAAATAAAACACACTATCATTTATATTAGCACCTAAAGAATGAAATACTTTGAAATAAATCTAACAAAATATATATATATAAGATTATATGAGAAATATATACAAGATTATATGAGAAAAGGTGTAAAACTCTGATAGAAGGAATCAAGGAACTAAATAAATGGAGAGATATTCCACGTTCATGGATAGAAAAATTCAATATTATCAAGATGTCAGTTCTTCCTACCTTAATCTATAGATTCAATGAAATTCCAGTCAAAATCCTAGCCAATTGTTTTGAGGATATCAACAAACTTGAGTCTAAAGTTTAAACGGTGAGGAAAAAAAAAAAAAAAAATCAACAGAATATTGAAGGAGACTAAAGTTGGAAGATAGCCACTACCCAACTTCAAGACTTATTAAAAAGCTACAGTCTCAAGACAGTGTGGTATTAGTGAAAGAGCACACATAAAGACTGATGGAACACAATAAAGATCCAAGAAAGTGACCCACATAAACACAGCCAACTGATCTTTAACAAAGAAACAAAGGCAATTTAATGGAAAAATGATAGTCTTTCCAACAAATGGTATTAGAACAACTGTATTTCCACATGCAAAGGAAAAAAGAAAAATGTATCCAGATACAGACCTAACACCCTTCACAAAATTAACTCAAAATGGATTATAGACCTAGTTGCAAAATGCAAAACCATAAAACCCCTAGAAAATGGTTCTTCTAATAAAAGAGAAAACCTAGATGACCTTGAGTATGACAGTGACTTTTTACAATATCTAAAGCATGATTCATGAAAGAAATAAATGATAAACTTCACTTCATTGAAATAAAAAATTTCTGCTCTTTTTTTAAAGCTAATTTATTTATTTTAATTGGAGGCTAATTACTTTTTACAATATTGTAGTGGTTTTTGCCATACATTGACATGAATCAGCCATGGGTGTGCACATGTCCCCCATTCTGAACCCTCTCCCACCTCCCTCCCCATCCCATCCCTCAGGATCATCTAAGTGCACTGGCCCTGAGCACCCTGTCTCATGCGTTGAACCTGGACTGTCGATCTATTTCACATATGATAATATACATGTTTCAATGCTGTTCCTTCAAATCATCTCACCCTCGCCTTCTCCCACAGAGTCCAAAATTCTGTTCTTTACATCTGTGTCTCTTTTGCTGTCTTGCATATAGGGTCATCATTACCATCTTTCTAAATCCCATATATGCATTAATATACTATGTTTGTGTTTTTCTTTCTAACTTACTTCACTCTGTATAATAGACTCCAGTTTCATCCACCTCATTAGAATTGATTAAATGTGTTCTTTTTAATAGGTGAGTAATATTCCACTGTGTATGTGTACCACAGCTTTCTCACCCATTCTTCTGCTGATGGACATCTAGGCTGTTTCCATGTCCTAGCTATAGTAAACAGTTCTGTGATGAACACTGGGGTACACATTTCTCTTTAAATTCTGGCTTCCTCAGTGTATATGCTGAGCAGTAAGATTGCTGGGTCATATGGCAGTTCTATTTCCAGTTTTTTTAAGGAATCTCCACACGGTTCTCCATAGTGGCTGTTCTAGTTTGCATTCCCACCAACAGTGGAAGAGGGTTCCCTTTTCTCTGCACCCTCCCCAGCATTTATTATTTGTAGGCTTTTTGATAGCAGCCATTCTGATAGTTTTGATTTGCATTTCTCTGATAATGAGTGATATAGAGCATCTTTTTTTTTAATTAATTTTTATTTTTTTAGTTTGTTTTGCTTTACAAAACTGTATTCATTTTGCTACACATCGACATGAATCAGCCACGAGTGTACATGAACTCCCAATCCCGACCCCCATATAGAGCATCTTTTCATGTGTTTGTTAGCCATCTGAGTCTTTGGACAAAGGTCTGTTTAGTTCTTCAGCCCATTTTTTGATTGGGTCATTTATTTTTCTGATATTGAGCTGCATGAGTTCCTTGTATATTTTTGAGATTAATTCTTTGTCAGTTGCTTCATTTGCAATTATTTTCTCCCATTCTGAAGGCTATCTAAAAGACATTGACAAGAGAATGAAGAGGTAAGTCCCATATGGAAGAAAATATTTGCAAAAGGCATAGAACTGATAATATCTAAATATACAAAAAATTCTTAAAGCTTAACAATAATAAAACAACTCAATCAAAAAACGGACCAAAGACCTCAACAGACACATTACCAAGGAAGACATACAAATAGTATATAAGCATACAAAAAGATGTTCCACATCATAGTTTTCAGGGAAATGAAAATTAAAACAACAATGTGATATCACTACCTACTCGTTAGAATGGCTGAAACGTGTTTGCAGGAACTCTCATTCATTGCTAATGGCAATGAAAAATGGTATATCTACTTTGGAAGAGAGTTGGCAGTTTTTCACAAAATCAACTGAACCCTTATATGTGATGCGTCAATCAAACTCCTTAGTGTTAATATTAACCCAAAGGAAGTAAAAAGCTATGTTCCTAAAAAAACCTGCACACAGAAGTTTACCACAGCTTTATTCATAATTACTTAACTTGAAAATAACCAACATGCCTTTCTGTGTGCTGTGTGCTTAGTTGCTCAGTTGAGTCTGACGCTTTGCGGGTCCATGGACTCTGGCCTGCCAGGCCCCTCTATCCATGGGTATTCTCCAGGCAAGAATACTGGAGTGGGCTGCCATGCCCTCCTTCAGGGGATCTTCCCAACCCAGGGATCAAACCCAGGTCTCCCGCATTGCAAGCAGATTCTTTACTGTTTGAGCCACCAGGAAAGTCCAGCCTTTCAGTAGGTAAATTAATTAATAAACTGTGGTACATCCCACCTATGGGCTTCCCAGGTGGTACTAGTGGTAAAGAATGCCTGCCAATGCAGGAGACACGTTCAATGCACATGTTCAATCCCTGGGTGGGGAAAAATTCCCTGGAGAAGGAAATGGCAATGCACTCCAGTATTCTTGCTTGGAAAATCCCATAGACAGAGGAGCCTGGCAGGCTACAGTCCATGGGGTTACAAAAAGTGAGACATGACTGAGCATGCATGTGGTACATCCAGACAATGCAGTTACTGAGCTCTTAAAAGCAATGAGCAGTCAAATCATGAAAGACACGGAGGAAATCTAAATGTATATTACTACCTGAAAGAAGCCAATCTGAAAAGGCTACATACTCTATGGCATTTCAGAAAAGACAAAACTGTGGAGACAATCAAAAGATTGGTGGCTGAGGGAAACAGGTAGGGGGATGAAAAGGTGCAGCCCAGAGAATTTTTAGGGCAGTGGAAATACTCAGTGTGATATTATAACAATAGATACATGTCATCATAAATTTTTTGGAACCACAGACTGGTAACACCAAGAGTGAACCCTGGTGTAAATCAAGGACGCAGGATGATTCTGATGCGTCAGGGCAGGCCCTTCACCAGTTATTCCACTTTGGGGGAGGATGCTGATAATGGAGGCTATGATAGTGTGGAGTCAGAGGGTATATGGGAAATCACAGTACCTTCCTCTCAATTTTTCTGTGAACCTAAAACTCCCAGTGCTCTGTGATAGCGTAGGATAGGGTGTGGGTGGGAGAGAGGGTCAGGGTTTCCCTGGTGGCTCAGAGGTTAAAGCGTCTGCCACCAATGTGGGAGACCCGGGTTTGATCCCTGGGTCGGGAAGATCCCTGGAGAAGGAAATGGTAACCCACTCCAGTATTCTTGCCTGGAGAATCCCATGGATGGAGAAGCCTGGTAGGCTACAGTCCACGGGGTCGCAAAGAGTCGGACACGACGGAGTGACTTCACTCACTCTCACTCTATTGGAGAAGGAAATGGCAACCCACTTCAGGATTCTTGCCCGGAGAATCCCCATGGACAGAGGAGCCTGGCGGGTTACAGTCCATGGGATCTCAAAGAGTCAGACGCAACTGAATGACTTTCACTCACTCACTCACTCATGGTTGATTCACATTGTATGGAAGAAACCAACACAACATTGTAAAGCAATTATCCTCCAATTAAAAAGTTTTAAAAATTAAAAAACGAAGTCTTTTAAAACATTTCTATTTTCATATTTTTTTTTCTTGGTTTGAAGAGAACAAAATCGCACTTAAGAAGTCAGGAATTGAGGAAACTAGCCTTAATCATCTTAGTTATGCATTACTTTCACCTGAATGATTTTAAAACTTGCAAGTTTTAATAAGGGCTTATTATTCACATTAATATTACTAAATAAAATGTTGGCATTGAAAAGCAACTGTTGATTTGTTTTAAAGTTTTCCTTGGTTTTCAGATCGACTGTCTCCTAAACTTGCATCTTCTCCTGACTAAAACATTGTTTATTTCTTCTTAAAAGCTTTATTTACTGAAAAATTAACTACAGGTTACCTTGGAGATATTGTGGGTTGGGTTCCACACCACCACAATGAAGTGAATATCACAAAAAGTGAGTCACACCAAATTTTTGGTTTCCAAATGCATACAAAAGTTATGTATAAACTATATTGTAGTCTACTGAAGATGATAGAGTTGGACTGTGAAGAAAGCTGAGCGCCGAAGAATTGATGCTTTTGAACTGTGGTGTTGGAGAAGACTCTTGAGAGTCCCTTGGACTGCAAGGAGATCCAACCAGTCCATTCTGCAGATCAGCCCTGGGATTTCTTTGGAAGGAATGATGCTAAAACTGAAGCTCCAGTACTTTGGCCACCTCATGCGAAGAATTGACTCACTGGAAAAGACCCTGATGCTGGGAGGGATTGGGGGCAGAAGGAGAAGGGGATAACAGAGGATGAGATGGCTGGATGGCATCACTGACTCGATGGACGTGAGTTTGAGTGAACTCCGAGAGTTGGTGATGGACAGGGAGGCCTGGCGTGCTGCCATTCATGGGGTCGCAAAGAGTCGGACACAACTGAGGGACTGAACTGAACTGAAAGGTGAAAGAGCATTATGTCTAAAAAAAAATACAACATACATACCTTAATTTAAAAAATGCCAAAACAATGACAATAGTAACCTCAAATATTACTAACCACAGATTACATCACAAATAAAATAATAATGAAAAAGTTCTGAAATACTGCAAGAACTACCTTGGATGTGACACAGAAACATGAAGGGAGCAAATGCTGTTGGAAAAAATGGTATCAAAAGGCTTACTGAATGTAGGGTTGCCACAAACCCTCAATTAGTAGGGAAAAAAAATAAAGTAAAGCACAATAAAATTAGGTAAGGCTTTATTCATAAATTAGCAATGAAAGCACTCAGGATAAAAACAGTACACCTTTGAAAATCAATTCTAAGCAGGATTTTCACCTTGGTAATGTGTGCAGATGAGCCTCTGTATTTAAGTGAACATTACATTAAATCTCATACACTATGAAGCCATGAAAGTCTAGAAAAATGCTTAAGTGTGCTATTTACAAAATTATGTAAATAACACAGCAATACAATTACTATGTTATGCAAATGCACTCAATATATTTGCTTTTTGAACAAATGTTACATTTTAATATATTGAGAATATGGTTGTCTTTTGGGAAAAACACACCACATGTACTATTTTTCATAACTTTTGTTTTTCCTTTTTTCTTTTTCATACAGACATATAAAAATTCATCTGGTAAATGTATACATTTGTTTTGTCTTTGCCTACAAAACCTAAGAATATAATATTTTTTCATTTCATCAAGGCCATATTAAATTATAAGATAGCTTTTATTTCACTGCTTAGGAAGAGCTACATTGAAAAGAAAGTCTCTTTTTCTAAAATAAATATTCAGAATTTTTACAAAATTATGCAAATGATATGCATATAGTGAAAGTAAAGTGTGAAAGGGTTAGTTGCTCAGCTGTGTCAGACTCTTTTTGACCCCATGGGCTATCGCTCACCAGGCTCCTCTGTCTATGGGATTCTCCAGGCAGGAACACTGGAGTGGGTTGCCATTTCCTTCTCCAGGGGATAGTCCCAATCCAGGGATCCAAACCTGTGTTCCTGCATTGCAAGCAGATTCTTTACCATCTGAGCCACCAGGGAAATGGGTATGCATATAAAAGCAATACAATACATAGGCAGATTTTTTTTTCTGCAAATATCTATTGTTAGAGCTACACATGACCTTTCTCTGATTTTTTTCTTAATACTTTAATGAAGTTCGACAATGTGAGCATATGTTTATGCATTATTACTTGGGTTCTTTTTCATGTTATTTATAAAACTTGGGCTATTCTTTTTATATTATTATGAAGCCCAGCATTTAATATGTAATATTGGTTGAAAGATTTTCTATATAAATATGAGTAAATATATGAGTATTTATAATAAGATACTTAATGATTATTCATCTCTAAGTGCTTAGTTTATGTAGGACTAATATTTAAAAACAACTATTACTTTGAAAATTAACAATGACATAATTTACAATAAATACAGAAGGCAACAATACATTTACTAGCATCAGAATGGGAAAAGATTTATGCTTTAACGAAAAATATAAAAGAAAGTATAAATTCATAAGAAATTAAAATTTTTAGATGCTTTTTAGAATTATATAAACATTAACTTATTTTATAGGAATGATTTATATTTTTTAATATAACAATTAACAAATAACAGGGATGGGAAGATTCAGATGTATTTCCTTAAGTAACCACCAGATGGCTATATGGGCTCTTTCTTGATCTTGAAGTTTAGTTTTTGTTTTTTACCTACCAAACTAAGGATTTAAGCAATTCTTCACATAATTTTTATAGAGTTTTGAAATAACTGAAGTGTGATGATATAAAAGATGTGAATGCAATGACATTAGTGTGAGAGTAATTGTTTTTTTCTGGTTTTATTTAAATATTGAAGACTAATGTGGTGAATTTTAAAGAATCCTTTGATCATGGAACTTTAAATATTTAGCTCTCTTTTAGTCCAAACCTTTAATTTTACAGATTAAGAATCTGATATGTAAAAGATCTGCATCTCTCTATCTTTCAGGCTTTATTTTCACTGGCAAAGTAAAATCTACATGCATTAACCAGATAATTCAAATGCAGGATTGGGGAGAGGACATCAGAACTACCTGTAGGGTTTCCCTGGTGGCTCAGTGGTAAAAAACCCTCCTGCCAATGAGAAGACAAGGGTTTGATCCCTGGTCCAGGAAGATCCCACATGCCACGGAGCAACTAAGCCCATGCATCACAACAAGTGAGCCCATGTGCAGCAACTCCTAAAGCTCTCATGCCCTAGAGCCCGTGCACTGCAGCTAGAGAGCAGCCCCCCGCTCTTCTCAACTACAGAAAAGTCGGTGCAGCGATGAAAACCCAGCATGGCCAAAAATACACAAGTAAAGAAATTTTTTTTTTAAAGCTACCTGTAAAACTACAAAGAAAAAATAGGTTTATTTCTTTAATTATTTAAGAAATAATATTTATCCAATGCTGAAATTTTTACTTTGCCTTCATCTGTCAGTGTATTTTGGGGACAGGAGGAAAAGGGGATGACAGAGGATGAGATGGCTGAATGGCATCACAAACTCGATGGACATGAGTGTGAGTGAACTCCGGGAGTTGGTGATGGACAGGGAGGCCTGGCGTGCTGTGATTCATGGGGTCGCAGAGTCGGACACGACTGAGCAACTGAAATAACTAACTAGGTAAAATAGAAGGAAGTCTAAAACTTTTTTTATGATTACATCTTATCTGTATATATGTTCTGGATATATTTGTCTTAAAAATATTTAGCTTTAGGTGGCATTAGTGGTAAAGAACCTGACTGCCAATGCAAGATATAAGAGACATAGGTTCCATCCCTGGGTCAGGAAGATCCCCTAGAGGAGGGCCTGGCAACCCACTCCAGTATTCTTGCCTGCAGAGTCCCAGGGAGAGAAGAGCCTGGCGGGTTACAGTCCATAGAGTCACAAAGAGTCAGACATGACTGAAGTGACTTACCATACATGCATCAGAAAAATAACTAAATAAGAGGACTGCAACTCTCTCAAGTATTAGTGTGTAATATAATCAATTTTAGAAAGCTTTGTACAATGCACTTTAATTTTGCACATTTTTATTTTCTAAAAATAAAATTCACTTTGATATAATTTTTCTGAATGACTTCAAACCATTTTTATTAGTTTTCTTTGTTTATGGTTTTGAATATATCTTTGCAGGTTTATAAAGCAGGAGGAGAATTGGGCAACAGATGATTAGATGATTGCATGACATCACTGACTCAATGGACATTAGCTTGAGCAAGCTCCAGGAAATAGTGAAGGACAGGGAAGCCTGGCGCACTGCAGTCCATGGGGTTGCAAAGTCAGACATGACTTAGCAACCAAGCAACAACAAAGTTGTAACCAATGATACAGAACTGATTTAGCAAAATTGGCCTTTATTCTCCTTTTCTGAGAGAGAGAAATGTTGTGCTTGTTCGTTACCAGATTTTACTCAGAATGAAGTATCTTGCTCCTCCACAAATGTGACTATTACCTGGAATTTTAGTACTACCTTGCTACAGTCCCACAGTAAATGAAAGCAGAGCTTGGGCAGTGCTGAGGAATGTCTGAGTGATGTCACTTTAGTGGGGTCAGGATTTACATATTATATCTTAGACATGTTAAAATGTGGCGTGATGTATTTTGTATATTGGATTTCATTTTGCTTTTAAGTTTCCTTTCTCACTGATTAAGGAGAGGAAAACAGGGAAAAAAAAAAGTCAAACCTTGAATCTTGGTATGCCAATATTTACTCCTGGTATTAGTGTCTTTCAGATGGTCATTTCCAATTTTTTTTTCCCATCTGGCAGGGCTTTCTCCTCCCCTTTTCCTTACCTAGATGATGTGATATGATGAGGATAAAGAATACCTATCTTTGTGGCTGGGGAGGAGATTATCTGGCTGGCTACTGTTTTTTCAGTCCATGCTGTCTCCATGGCGATGTCCTTGCAGCCTTCATGTCACTGTATGTCCTGCAATGGTGTCATTCTAAAAATCTCATCATCTTGGCATCCCCTCTCAAGGTCCTCAAGAACTGCCACTGTGCATCTCTTAGACAATGGGAAACTGGTTACACAATGGTTTGGCTGAACCATGATGTTATAATGTGCTTAAGTATAGATAATCTCCTCTTATCTTTCAAACAGGAAGCCAGACAGACACAAAAAGAATCTTTCTTTTCAGTTTCTCCGTCACCTTCCTTGTGTTTTATCTCATCAGTGCATCCTAGCTCCTCTTTCAGGGTTGATTTGAGGGAGTGAGTTAAGGAAAAGTTGCTTCTGCGTCATGATGTCATCTTCAGATCTTTCCAAACTTGATCCAACGTTGAAGAATTATCCTTTCCATCTGAATTGCAGAGACTTTTCGTATATCCTTCCATCTTCTCTTCTATGGCTTTTATAGGAAAACCCTAAGCTCAGACTCTCAAGCTTTGCTCTGCCTTTACACTGGGAAAGTTTGGGAACTGACAAAGTATTTATTTTAAAAAAACTTTCTTTCAATAAAACCTAATGTTCAAACCCTCATTTCTCTATGAAAGTATATTAGAAAAGTTTAAGACTCAAAATTGAGGAATAACTACCTTGTTTTAGGCTCTGTTTACCTTCTCTCTGTGAAACAAGGAATTAAAGAATGAAGTAGCTAGAAAAAACATGGAAAATCAGAATCTTAAAGGAAAAAACCCACAGATTTAATATCTCAAATAAACTTCCACTGTTTCATCATTAAGACTAGTAAAAATTCTCATACTTAGTCACTGTGTTCCTGATGTTGGTCTGTAATTCTCAGCAGAAAGCACAGATGTGGCACAAACTTTGTATTTGACTGCCACTGTTTTTTCGTTGCCCACCCATCTGGCAGGCCAGGAGAAAATAAAAGCCTGTCTCATTTAAAAGCTCATTCACTTATTCATTCACATGCTCATTCATTCATTCATTGAGTGCCAGATGAATATGAAAAAGAACTACAACAGAAATAACAATAATAACACAATCCCACTTTTAGCCCAAAGATAGTCTGTCTGTATCTGTTTAAAGAAGTCTTTAAGACTTCTCTCAGGGCCAAAGCAGGGAATTAATTTATGTTTTTGTTTTTTTTTTCATGGTGCAGTTAACTTGAGAGAATGCTCTGGGGGAGCACTGGTTCTGTCACATTTGCTATTACTTTTATAATCAGGAAAAAGAGCATCATAAAAAGACATGATTTTGACCTCACCCTGGCCTTGAGTTTGGCAGCTCTAATTAAAAAATGAATGTACCCAATGTTTTACAGAATAAAGCCCTTTTATAACAAATAACCTTTTGATGGAGAAACCACACTGTTTGTACACCAAAAAGTAATTTTAAGGCTTATCTTGAGCTAATGCCAGGGTAAATAGAAGCTGAAGCTTCTTGCCCTTCTTCTCTCTTTACCAAGGAATCAAAGCAGATCTATTTCAGCTTTCTGCTTTTACAAATATTCTACTGTAAATTTTATGCAGTTTGCAAGGACAAAATCCTTTCCAGTGACATTTTGGAACAAAAATGAAAATTCTGGATCTTGGATGTGTGGTGACTAGATTTTAACAATCTGTACAGAAGAAGCCTTATTGTGAGGGAAGCCAAATTTAATACTGAAATGTTCCAAAGAGTTGTCAACAGTTCATTTAAGGAAACATTAAGGAAAGATCTCACTCTTGAAATTTAATTTTGACCCAGTTTATAAAAGTTGGAAAGCCAGAGTATTTATGCTTTCATTAAGGAAGTTTTTTGGGAAACCTGAGTTTATCTCCATAATTTAATGTATGGAACTTAAACTATATTAAAGGTTCATTTGTTTGGGGAGGAGTTTCAAACTAGGCAGTTTTAAAAAACCCTCGGTAACAAGTTAACAGATAAAAGGAATTTCAGCAATTACCAAAAAGAAAAAATCAGTTCTAAAAGTGTAGGCTCTAATCTTTTAAACACTATATCACTTTATTGTGATAATTAAATGCCAAAAAGATGGGTGATTTATAGCTGTACTTCTTGTCACAACAAACACTTCAAATAAACCATCACCAGTTAGTGTTTACAGATTAAGTTCAAGAGCTTAAGCAGTTCTTCATAAAGTACTTTGTTTAATAATGTCATATAATAACTCCATGCCCTATATAGTTTGCAAAATGCTTTCAGCATTTTTTTAATTGAAGTATAGTTGTTTTAAATGTTGTGTTAGTTTCTGGTGTACAGCAAAATGGTGCAGATACTTATTTGTTTTCTCAGGTTCTTTATTCATTTTGATTATTTGGCCTTCTTGTAATTGTTGCAGTCTGGGTAGCCTTTTAAAATTTTATATTTAGTCTTATGTACAGAAGTAAATTCTGAGAATTATGTATTGAAAAACTTTATGTAACTAAACAGTGAAAGAACCAGAATACACTGAAACATGGGATTTCTGATTTAAAATTCTTTGCAAATACTTAATTTTCCCTTTGGCGCAAACATTTACTTATAAACATGTGTTATTTCTTCTGCAATATTTACAACACTGTGACATCATATCAATTTGATGGATTAGGTGTTTTAATGTACTTCTTCTTGGTCTTAACCATTCTCATTAATCTCCTATTAGTTGTCTCATAAGAGATGTCTCCAGCTATAGAGAGCAAACTCTAGAAGATAGGAAATATATCTGGAAGATTTCTGAGTTTTGTTTCAGATGTAAGGAACTTGGAAGTCACCACTTCATCCTAACAATAAATCAAAACTCAACAAAATGAAAAAAAAAATCTGTAACTCTTCTTGATATATAAGAGACCAGAGGACATAGGACAAATCACTGCTCCTGACATTGGAGACAAGTGAATAGAGGGAATCACAGCTTACCAGAGTAGAAATGGACAGAAATTGCTGATTTTACCAGTACAAAGGTATGAAAATCCAAACTATAATTGATAAATTGCTAGAGGCTCAATGCAGACAACGTTGACAGGTAAAAACTCCAGAGGACTCAGTCATTTGCGAGTTTTATTTCCAGGAGCCTGATGAGGTTCTCACAGTAATTATCAGAGGAAAAATCCCCTCATGCTGCAAGTAAGAGGAAGGGAAAAGGAATCATTTTGATATCTGCCAAAGCATTTTGATTTCATCAAGGCCTTTCCTCAGCAGAAACAGAGTCTAACCTGTCCAGGTATTATCAGAGCCTAACTGACCTGGGTAAAGGGAAATATCCAGCTCCAGCCTACTCTGTCCATCCCACTCTATCTAAGTGGAGAAAAAGCCTGAGAAGCACTTGTGAAGTTCACAGTCCCTCTGGACTTAAACCTGTAGAACACTTTCCTCCCCTGACACCTTACCATCACATTACTAGAGATCTACTTACAAGAGTTCCTTATGTGTGTCAGTCAAGAAAAACATTGTAAGGCATGTTAAAAGGCAAAAAACACAATTGAAAAGGAAGAGCAAGCAACAGAACCAGACATAAGATGAATGTTGGAATTATCATAACAGGGATATAAAACAATTATGACTTATATGTTAAGGGCCCTAACTGATAAAGTAGACAGCATTCAAGAATAGATGGGGATTGTAAGCAGATGGAAATTTTTAAAAAGTATCAAAAATAATGTTAGAAATCAAAAACATTGTAACAGAAATGAAGAATGTCTTTGATAGGCTTACTAGTAGGCTGGACATGTCTGAGGAAAAAAGTCTCTGAGATTGAGGCTATCTCAACAGAAACCCCAAAGCTGAAATTTAAAGAGAAGAAAAACTGGAAAAAAAAAATAGAATATTCGATAACTGTGGGAAAACAATAAAAGATGTAACACACACTTAATGGGAATACCAGAAGGAGGAGAAAAAGAAAGAGATAGACAAGATATTTGAAACAATAATAAGTGAGAATTTCTCCAAATTAATCTCAGACACCAAACCACAGATCCAAGAAGCTCAAAGAAAACCAAGCAAGATTAATGCCAAGAAAATACACCCAGGCAGATCATTTTCAAGCTATAGAAGATCAAAGATAAGGGAAAAAATCCTGAAAAGAGTCAGATGAAAAAATTTTCTTACCTATTGAGGAAGGTAGATAAGAATGACATCCAGCTTCTCAGAAATCATTCAAGCAAGAAGACAGTAGAGTGAAATATTTAAAATGTTGAGAGAAAAACCCCACCAACCAAGCCTTGTAACTCTGAAATTATCCTTCAAAACTGAAGGAGATTAAAGACTTTTTCAGGCAAACAAAAAATTGAAATAATTTGTTGCAAGTAACTTATCTTGCAAGAAATGTTAAAAGTTCTTTAAAGAGAAAATCAATAGTAAAGATCAGAAACTCCAATCTATTTTAAGAAAGGAAGAGCATCAGAGAGGGAATAACTGAAGATAAAACAAAAACTTTTATTTTTCTTATTCTTATTTGACCTAGCTAAGAGTTTATTCAAAATAATAATAGCAACAATTGTTTTGATTATGTATGCTTATGTGTAAATCTTCTGCATAAATCTAGAAAGCAAATTAAAAAGACATCACTTTGCCAACAAAGTTCCATATAGTCAAAGCTATAGTTTTTCTAGTAATCATGTATGGAAGTAAGAGTTGGATCATAAAGAAGACTGAATTCTGAAGAATTTATGCTTTTGAATGCAACAGTATGTGAACTGAGAAATTCCAGATGTACAAGTTGGATTTAGAAAAGGCAGAGGAACCAGAGATCAAATTGCCAACATCTGTTGGATCATAGAAAAAGCTAGAGAATTCCAGAAAAACATCTACTTCCACTTCATTGACTATGCTAAAGCCTTTGACTGTGTGGATCACAATAAACTGTGGAAAATTTTTCAAAAGCTGGGAATACCAGACCACCTGCCTCCTGAAAGTTGTGTGCAGGTCAAGAAGCAACAGTTAGAACTGGACATGGAACAACGGACTGGTTCAAAATCGGGAAAGGAGTATGGCAAGGCTGTATATTGTCACCCTGCTTATTTAACTTGTATGCAGAGTACATCATATGAAATGCTGAGCTGGATGAAGCTCAAGCTGGAATCAAGATTGCTGGGAGAAATATCAATAACCTCAAACATGCAGATGATACCACCCTTATGGCAGAAAGCAAAGTGGAACTAAAGTATCTCTTGATGAAAGTGAAAGAGGAGAGTGAAAAAGCTGGCTTAAAACTCAACATTCAGAAAACAAAGATCATGGTATCTGGTCCCAACACTTCACAGAAAATAGATGGGGAAAAAATGGAAACAGTGAGAGACTTTATTTCCTTGGGCTCCAAAATCATTCAGACAAGTGACTGCAGCCATGAAATTAAAAGATGCTTCCTCCTTGAAAGAAAAGCTATGACAAACCTAGACAGCGTATCAAAAAGCAGAGACATTACTTTGCCAACAAAGATCTGTCTAGGCAAATCTATGATTTTTCCAGTAGTCATGTATGGATGTGAAAGTTGGGCCATAAAGAAGACTGAGCGCCAAAGAATTGATATCTTAGAATTCTGGTGCTGGAGGACTTAAAAGTCCCTTGGGCAGCAAGGAGATGAAAGCAGTTAATCCTAAAGGAAATCAGTCCTGAATATTCATTAGAAGGGCTGATGCTGAAGCTTCAATACTTTGGCTATCTGATGGGAAGAGCCAACTCATGGAAAAGATTCTGATGCTGAGAAAGATTGAGGGCAGAAGGAGAAGGCGGGGTGGGGGCGGCGGTTACAGAGGATGAGATATTTAGATGGCATCATCAACTCAACAGACATGAATTTGAGCAAACTCTGGAAGATAGCAGAAGACATAATAGCCTGGCATGCTGCACTCCATGGGACTGCAAATAGTTGGACATGCCTTAGTGACTGAACAAAAATAACAACAAAGTATGTAAGGATTCAAAATATCACATTAAGATTTTTTATTTTTTATATTTATTTTTTATACTGTCAATACACCCATTTTTTTTTCTTTCAATGCCTTAATATTTGTTACAACAATGTTGGTATTATTTCTTTTAGAACTTGTCAATATTGCTGGAGCCTCCACTCAGAAAGATTGAGGGCAGAAGGAGAAGGCGGGGTGGGGGCGGCGGTTACAGAGGATGAGATATTTAGATGGCATCATCAACTCAACAGACATGAATTTGAGCAAACTCTGGAAGATAGCAGAAGACATAATAGCCTGGCATGCTGCACTCCATGGGACTGCAAATAGTTGGACATGCCTTAGTGACTGAACAAAAATAACAACAAAGTATGTAAGGATTCAAAATATCACATTAAGATTTTTTATTTTTTATATTTATTTTTTATACTGTCAATACACCCATTTTTTTTTCTTTCAATGCCTTAATATTTGTTACAACAATGTTGGTATTATTTCTTTTAGAACTTGTCAATATTGCTGGAGCCTCCACTCAGTCTTCTTTATTAAAGACAAATATTCATTAATTTAGTAAGTGTTCATTGAGCA
The DNA here is from genome assembly GCA_006408695.1 of Aepyceros melampus. Classification (NCBI taxonomy): domain Eukaryota; kingdom Metazoa; phylum Chordata; class Mammalia; order Artiodactyla; family Bovidae; genus Aepyceros; species Aepyceros melampus. Next base: position 384,921 of record SJXQ01006515.1, read on the forward strand.
TCCACCATGTGCTGATTCCCATGGAGTATCCAAAGACTTCATATGTAGCCATGAGCTTTCTGTTCTCATGAAGCTAATGACATAGGTGATTAGATTCTGAGAAGGATTATAATAGAGAAATTATGCAGGATTTTGTCCTTACTCAAACTTCATAAGAGTATTTTTCCTAATATTTATCACCTATCTACTACTCCTCAAATCTTTTAAAATCTTCATGATTTTCCAATTTTAAACTCATTTTGACACTTTTTTAGTTCCAAAATACATAACCATATCTTATATCGAAAGGTAAATCTATCTTTTATATTTTTATGATGTTTCTTAAGATTTTGAACATAATAACTCCTTTTTGTTGTTTAAGAAATAGTAGTATGCTGTATTTCAACTGGGTGCTCTTAACAGGGTACATATGAGATATAGCCTGGCTCAGGCTGACTGGAAAATCATCTTATATATCAGGAACTGGGCCTGGTAATCATGGGCAGAAACCAACACAACATTGTAAAGCAATTATCCTCCAATTAAAAATAAATTTCAAAAAAATCCTAAAAGTTTATGTCCTTTGAATAAATAGTATGACAACATAATGCCTTTCCTCATTCTACTGCTTGAATTGCCTGTGGTTACAGTATACACTTTGGAGCATTTCAAATTCAGAAAAAAATTTTCACCTCTAAGGGATTAAAATGAGATTAGGGGTTACTATCTTATTTCCAAGGAGTCATCCATGTTTCAGAACCATAGTTTAATTTTCATATATTACTAGACAGAGCAGGCAGTATCTTCACAAATATGCATGTAAGTGAAATCTACAAGTAAACATAGGTAGCAAGTGTTTTAGTATCCTCCACATCTTTATATGAAATTGCTTTTCAGAATATATTGAATGTTAAAAACCTGATGCCTTATTATCATGATGAGACAAGAATAGAAAATGGCAGAGGACTATAGGCAATTTATTTTCATGACAAGCCTGCAATATCATGAAGAACTGTGAACATAAACCATTCTCACTGCCATTTCAAGACTGTAATCTTGTCCTCCAAAGATGTCACACCTGGGCCCCAGTTGTTTTAAATGACTCACTTCATATTTGTAGATCTTCTTGACCAGACTAGTTATCAGATCCAACCATTTCTAAAATAAATGAATATTATTCTTTTCTAGTCTATTGAAGCAAATTATATCAACATATAATGCTAGGTTTGAATATTTATGAAACATTCAGGCAACTTGAAAAGAATTTAAGTGATCTTGTTAACAGCATCACTTTTGAGTTCCCTTTTTGATGCATATATAGATAAACACATTCTAAAGAAGACACTATTAAATCTACTTTTTTAAAAAAAATAAGAGATGTGTGTGTGTGTGTATATGTGTGTGTGTGTGTGTGTGTGCACGCTTCTGTCTGTGGCATAATTAGAGCTTTAAGACCTCAAGTGCCTAAATTATATTTGCTGACATGCCAACATAAGGCCAAATTAAAGGAGCTAAAATAACCCCACATGAGGGACTCAAATATATTTTTAATTCAAAACAAATATATATGTACAATTACCATATGTATTTGATAGGAATTGTAGAAAAATCTTCAATTTTAACAAGGTAAAGGGTGATCTTAGTAAACCTATTGTTATGATGTTTGGCTAAAAAGATTCACCTTGATCTAATGATACATATTTTGTTTGAATAAGTCCTTTGAGAAGTATAATTTTAATATCATACTGAGATAACTCCTTTACACCTATACATTTCAATATTTTATTTATTATTACAAGTTAGTGGGGACAATTAATAAATGAACGATGCTTTCATTTATTTCCACTTGGTTAATTTACTCTCTCTCTTATCACCAACTCAAATGCTTCTCTTCACTTAAGACAAATGTTTTGTCAAGTCAAAATATTTTTTGGACTTCTAATAAATACCATAGTATATTCAAAAGCAGAGACATTACTTTGCCGACTAAGGTCCGTCTAGTCAAGGCTATGGTTTTTCCTGTGGTCATGTATGGATGTGAGAGTTGGACTGTGAAGAAGGCTGAGCACCGAAGAATTGATGCTTTTGAACTGTGGTGTTGGAGAAGACTCTTGAGCGTCCCTTGGACTGCAAGGAGATGCAACAAGTCCATTCTGAAGGAGATCAACCCTGGGATTTCTTTGGAAGGAATGATGCTAAAACTGAAGCTCCAGTACTTTGGCCACCTTATGCGAAGAGTTGACTCATTGGAAAAGACCCTGATGCTGGGAGGGATTGGGGGCAGGAGGAGAAAGGGACGACCGAGGATGAGATGGCTGGATGGCATCACAGACTCAATGGACGTGAGTCTGAGTGAACTCAAGAAGACTCTTGAGAGTCCCTTGGACTGCAAGGAGATCCAACCAGTCCATTCTGAAGGAGATCAACCCTGGGATTTCTTTGGAAGGAATGATGCTAAAACTGAAGCTCCAGTACTTTGGCCACCTTATGCGAAGAGTTGACTCATTGGAAAAGACCCTGATGCTGGGAGGGATTGGGGGCAGGAGGAGAAGGGGACGACCGAGGATGAGATGCCTGGATGGCATCACGGACTCAATGGACGTGAGTCTGAGTGAACTCCGGGAGTTGGTGATGGACAGGGAGGCCTGGCGTACTGCAATTCATGGGGTCGCAAAGAGTCGGACATGACTGAGCGACTGAACCAACCAAGCAACCAAATAAACACCATGAAGAAATCTGAAAAAGTAAACTTTTAGATTAAGTAGAGAACAACATCAGGTTTCCCTGGTGGCTCAATGGTAAAGAATCCACCTGCAACGCAGGAGACATGGGTTCAATCCCTGGGTCAGGAAGATCCCCTGGAGGAGGGCATGGCAACCCACTCCAGTATTCTTCCCAGCAGAATCCCATGGACAGAGGACCTGGCAGGCTACAGTCCATGAGGTCGCAAAGAGTCAGACACAACTGAAGTGACTGAGCACACACACAGAGAAGATCGCATTCTCCTTAGCATAGCTCACAACTTTTTTTTGGAACACAGACTACTTTTAAAATCTGGTATAAAAATAGAGATTAACTCTCTAGACAAATATTTGAATATTTAACCAATGTTTTCTCATGGAATTTTATGGGGGTCATCAACTCAGTTCAGTTCAGTCACTCAGTCGTGTCCAACTCTTTGCAACCCCATGAATTGCAGCACGCCAGGCCTCCCTGTCCATCACCAACTCCCGGAGTTTACCCAAATTCATGCCCGTTGAGTTGGTGATGCTATCCAACCATCTCATCCTCTGTCATCCCCTTCTCCTCTTTCCCCAAATCAGGGTCTTTCAAATGAGTCAGCTCTTCACATCAGGTGGCCAAACTACTGGAGTTTCAGCTCCAACATCAGTCCTTCCAATGAACATCCAGGACTCATCTCTTTTAGGATAGACTGCTTGGATTCCTTGCAGTCCAAGGGACTCTCAAGAATCTTCTCCAACACCACAGTTTAAAAGCATCACTTCTTCAGTACTCAGCTTTCCTTATAGTCCAACTCTCACATCCATACATGACTACTGGAAAAACCCTAGCCTTGACTAGATGGACCTTTGTTGACAAAGTAATGTCTCTGCTTTTTAATATGCTGTCTAGGTTGGTCATAACTTTTCTCCCCAGGAGTAAGCGTCTTTTAATTTCATAGCTGCAATCACCGTCTACAGTGATTTTGGAGCCCCTCAAAATAAAGTCAGCCACTGTTTCCACTGTTTCCCCATCTATTTGCCATGAAGTGATGTGACTGAATGCCATGATCTTAGTGTTCTGAATGTTGAGCTTTAAGCCAACTTTTTCACTCTCCTCTTTCACTTTCATCAAGAGGCTCTTTATTTCTTCTTTGATTTCTGCTATGGGGGTCATAGAAAATTTGAGGCATGTTCTGATTATAAAATCCTACAAAAGTCATCTTGGGCTAGCTGTATGACTTTTGGTAAATTAAATTTACCATCTATATGTTTTGGGATTGTTACAAGGATTAAATGAATTAGTATATGTTAAGAACTAGTTTTAATGTCTGACTCAAACACTATATACAGGTTCATTCTTGTTATATTATGATTTTATGAGTCTTTGTGTGTGCATGCTAAGTCACTTCAGTCGTGTCAGACTCTTTGAGACCTTATAGACTGTAGCCCTCCAGGCTCCTCTGCCCAAGGGATTCTCCAGACAAGAATACTGGAATGGGTTGTCATTCTCTTCTCCAGGGGATCTTCCCAACACAGGGATTGAACCTACATTTCCTGTGCCTCCTGCATTGGCAGGTGGTTTCTTTACCACCTGGGAAGCCAATATATAAAGCACTTTAGGTAAGTCAAAGGGAAGGGTAAGACCAGCTTTCATAAACCCTACTTTATGAAGATTTGAATTTAGGCTTGGTCTTAAGACTTGGTTTCAGAATGGCAGAGAGGACAACCAAGTGTTTTCAAAACTGTGAATAGTAAATATACTTTTAGAAGTACAAAAACAGTGGCATGAGTCAGTGAAGTACAGTGAAAAGCAGAAGTCTTTGTTATTGCAAGTGGAGCAGCTAGCAGAATGGGTGAGGTGTCCCCAGGGAGTTAAGGGCTTTTGATAACATGTTAAGAAATTTCAAATGGATGAGTCAAAGAGGATCTAGTTTTCCATCATACACCCTCCTATCTTCAGCCCCTTTTAGTTTTTACTTTGCACAAGTCAGACTGTAACAATGAGAAATAAAATACTTAAGCTCCAAGTGGTTAAACACAGCTAAAACTAAATGGTAAAGGGAAATTAATACTTTCAAAGCAGCATTCAGTGAACCCATGGAAAATTTTTGCTTAAAATGGTGACATTACACAAAAGAAGGCATGGACAATGAAAGAAGGAAAAAGTAAAAGTTAAACATTTAAAAAAATGATTTGGTACTATAAATGGTGTGGTGTTAAAGGTAGAAATATGTGAAGAGTAAAATAGTTTGAAGATATCATGTGCAAACTTTTGAACACTAATAGAATGTGTTGCATTTCCATGCATTCCATTGTAATAAGGTAATATTTTGGGGAAAAAAAATTACTGCCTATTTCTCTTTTTCCCTTGAGATCACTTTCATCCTGGCAAGTAGAGACGTTTGTCAAACTACTCGGTAGAGGTGAGTTGGAGGTGAGAGATAGAGAAGAGCTATAGTCTGCAACAGAAGGAATAAAGTTATATTCAGTTTTTAATATGCAAAATAGAAATATCTAGTCAGAATACAGCCTAGAAAGAAAATTTCTCGTGGCTTCTTTTTTTCTCTCCTCCCTCATTTAGCTTATTGGTAGGGAACTGGAGGAAGCACCACTTAGAGCTGCCCCACAGGGTGGAGAAGATGGATCTTCTGTACATAATAGCTGGGTTTGTTCCAAAAGACTCAAGAGGGCTTGACAGAAAGGAAGAGAAAGAAAATCTCATCTGCATTTTTGGTCTTAAGAATGGCAAGAGTTTTACTTCTTCTTTCCAATTTGGATTCCTTTTATTTCTTTTTCTGCTCTAATTGCTGTAGCCAAAACTTCCAGAACTATGTTGAATAGTAGTGGTGAAAGTGGGCACCCTTGTCTTGTTCCTGACTGTAGGGGAAATGCTTTCAATTTTTCACCATTGAGGATAATGTTTGCTGTGGGTTTGTCATATATAGCTTTTATTATGTTGAGATATGTTCCTTCTATTCCTGCTTTCTGGAGAGTTTATCATAAATGGATGTTGAATTTTGTCAAAGGCTTTCTCTGCATCTATCGAGATAATCATATGGCTTTTATTTTTCAATTTGTTAATGTGGTGTATTACATTAATTGATTTGTGGATATTGAAGAATCCTTGCATCCCTGGGATAAAGCCCACTTGGTCATGGTGTATGATCTTTTTAATGTGTTGTTGGATTCTGATTGCTAGAATTTTGTTAAGGAGTTTTGCATCTATGTTCATCAGTGATATTGGCCTGTAGTTTTCTTTTTTTGTGGCGTCTTTGTCAGGTTTCAGTATTAAGGTGATGGTGGCCTCATAGAATGAGTTTGGAAGTTTACCTTCCTCTGCAATTTTCTGGAAGAGCTTGAGTAGGATAGGTGTTAGCTCTTCTCTAAATTTTTGGTAGAATTCAGCTATGAAGCCATCTGGACCTGGGCTTTTGCTGGAAGGTTTCTGATTACAGTTTCATGACATGATCCTCTACATAGAAAACCCTAAAGACTCCACCAGAAAATTAGTAGAACTAATCAATGAATATAGTAAAGTTTCAGGATATAAAATCAACACACAGAAATCCTTTGCATTCCTATACACTAATAATGATAAAATAGAAAAAGAAATTAAGGAAACAATTCAATTCACCATTGCAATGAAAAGAATAAAATACTTAGGAATATATCTACCTAAAGAAACTAAAGACCTATATATAGAAAATTATAAAACACTGATGAAAGAAATCAAAGAGGACACTAATAGATGGAGAAACATACCATGTTCATGGATCGGAAGAATCATATAGTGAAAATGAGTATACTACCCAAAGCAATCTACAGATTCAATGCAATTCCTATCAAGATACCAGCGGTGTTTTTCACAGAGCTAGAACAAATAATTTCACAATTTGTATGGAAACACAAAAAACCTCGAATAGCCAAAGCCATCTTGAGAAAGAAGAATGGAACTGGAGGAATCAACCTGCCTGACTTCAGGCTTTACTACAAAGCCACAGTCATCAAGACAGTATGGTACTGGCACAAAGACAGAAATATAGATCAATGGAACAAAATAGAAAGCCCAGAGATAAATCCACACACCTATGGACAGCTTATCTTCGACAAAGGAGGCAAGAATATACAGTGGATTAAAGACAATCTTTTTAACAAGTGGTGCTGGGAAAACTGGTCAACCACTTGTAAAAGAATGAAATTAGATCACTTTCTAACACCATACACAAAAATAAACTCAAAATGGATTAAAGATCTAAACGTAAGACAAGAAACTATAAAACTCTTAGAGGAGAACATAGGCAAAACACTCTCTGACATAAATCACAGCAGGATCCTCTATGATCCACCTCCCAGAATACTGGAAATAAAAGCAAAAATAAACAAATGGGATCTAATTAAAATTAAAAGCTTCTGCACAACAAAGGAAACTATAAGCAAGGTGAAAAGACAGCCTTCTGAATGGGAGAAAATAATAGCAAATGAAGCAACTGACAAACAACTAATCTCAAAAATATACAAGCAGCTTATGCAGCTCAACTCCAGAAAAATAAATGACCCAATCAAAAAATGGGCCAAAGAACTAAATAGACATTTCTCCAAAGAAGACATACGAATGGCTAACAAACACATGAAAAGATGCTCAACATCACTCATTATCAGAGAAATGCAAATCAAAACCACAATGAGGTACCATTTCACACCAGTCAGAATGGCTATGATCCAAAATTCTACAAGCAATAAATGCTGGAGAGGGTGTGGAGAAAAGGGAACCCTCTTACACTGTTGGTGGGAATGCAAACTAGTACAGCACTATGGAGAACAGTGTGGAGATTCCTTAAAAAACTGCAAATAGAACTACCTTATGACCCAGCAATCCTACTGCTGGGCATACACACCGAGGAAACCAGAACTGAAAGAGACACATGTACCCCAATGTTCATCGCAGCACTGTTTATAATAGACAGGACATGGAAGCAACCTAGATGTCCATCAGCAGATGAATGGATAAGAAAGCTGTGGTAAATATACACAATGGAGTATTACCCAGCCATTAAAAAGAATATATTTGAATCAGTTCTAATGAGGTGGATGAATCTGGAGTCTATTATACAAAGTGAAGTAAGCCAGAAAGAAAAACACCAATACAGTATACTAACACATATATATGGAATTTAGAAAGATGGTAACGATAACCCTGTATGAGAGACAGCAAAAGAGACACAGATGTATAGAACAGTCTTTTGGACTCTGTGGGAGAGGGAGAGGGTGGGATGATTTGGGAGAATGGCATTGAAACATGTATATTATCATATAAGAAATGAATCACCAGTCCAGGTTCGATGCATGATACAGGATGCCTGGGGCTGGTGCACTGACATGATCCAGAGGGATGGAAAGGGGAGGGAGGTGGGAGGGGGGTTCAGGATGGGAAATATGTGTACACCTGTGGTGGATTCATGTTGATGTATGGCAAAACCAATACAATATTATAAAGTTTAAAAAAAAAAAAAAAGAATGGCAAGAAAGGAGAATTCACTCTCCTCCATGAGGTGATCAGCTCCTCAGCCCATTGATGTGTACCTGAATAAGCCTGAAATATGGCCCTTTTGTAGGAACCCCAACAAGAAGCTAGAAATAAGGGACATCGTGAACACAAAGATCCTGTCTTAGAATGTCAACAGGCTGAGGAACTGATTTGATCACTTCATGGAGAAGAGTGAATTCTTCCCAGGACTATTTTAATGATCAGATCAGAGTAGGATTTGGATTATATTAGCCTTCCCCCCACCCCCCGGTTGTGTAGGGAAGAAAGCCCTGTGACACTTAGAGATAAATAAGACTAAGCCCCATTACTTAGAGAATAAATAAAATGTATTTCAGTAGCTTCCTGCATATTTCTGTGAGCTAAGTTTTTATCTAATCTACTTTATATGCTTAATTTGAATTATAAAGTTGAGGAGAATCAAAGAAAATTCAATGATATCTGTAAGGAAGACTTAATTAAAGGGGGTGGATGTTCGATAAAGGAGGTATATGGACCACTACAAAATAATTTTTCAGTAGAGGAGAGAGATTGGGTTCTACTTTGAATACCACACAGGCAACTGGAAATTTAAAGCCAAGGAGTTCAACAAGGGGTCAGAGAATGGGAAATTACTATGAGTGGATATAAGATTCTGCCTTTTCTCATGAGACAGGCCACAGTGATCAGACATCACCAGGGGGATGATGGAGAATGAGAAACCCAAGGTGATGGGTCAAGGGTGATGAGATACCAAGGGTGCTATGTGCTGTGCTAAGTCTTTTCAGTTGTGTCCTACTCTTTGCAACCTTATCAACCATAGCTCACCAGGCTCCTCTGTCCACGGGACTCTCCAGGCAAGAATACTGGAGTGGGTTGCCATGCCCTCCTTCAAGGGATTTTTCCCAACATAGGGATTGAATCCATGTCTCTTATATCTCCTGCATTGGCAGGCGAGCTCCTTACTACTAGCACCACCTGGGAAGCCCAAAACTTCGCCCAGTGTGGGGCAAGAACCCATGACTCTGGCAGTCTCATGCTCTACCAAATGAGCTAGCTGGGCAAGGATGGAGGTTCTAACTACACTGACTTAGCAGGGTTCTTGTTAAAACTGGGTCTTATAAGTACCTGCACAAATGTGCCCAGAAACTGGTTCAGGTGCTTGATAAAAGTTTGGTCAAACAAATATCTTTGTCAGGAACCTGTATCATACATATTACAATTATGAAGCTACTACACTATGTTTCACTTCCAACGCACTGAAAAGAAACAAGTTCTAAAAGTTAAATGCCATCTGTTCTAAGAATTTCTTTTAGTACAATAAATTTAAGAACAAGTTAGCAATAATAACAAAATATCTTTAGTTCTTTCAACTTCAAAAGTACTCTGTTTTAGCTATTTTAATTATTTCCCTGTAGTCACAAAACACCGAGGATAAAGCATAATACTATGTTCTTGGGTCTACTTATTTTCCAGATTGTGGGCTTGTCTCCTTCCACAAACAACGTATTGAAATGAAATTTGCTCTTAGTAATTGTATTATGATTTACCTTACAATTTCTCTAGGTAAAATCTGGAAAAATCTCTGTAGAAGAAAAGTAAAGCCCAAACCATTTTAAACATATTAACTTGTCCACAAATAATAACAGAGTAAATTTACTGAGGAACAGGGGAGAAAACCTCTGAGGTAAAGTGTAAATGGGCTTCCCTGGTATCTCAGACGGTAAAGAATCTACCTGCAGTGCCGGAGACTTGGGTTCGATCCCTGGATTGGGAAGATCCTATGGAGGAGGGCACGGTAACCCACTCCAATATTATTGTCTGGAGAATCCCATCGGCACAGGAGCCTGGCAGGCTACAGTCCATGGGGTCACAAAGAGTCGGACAGGACTGAGCGACTAAGCACAGCACAAAGTGTCAGATAGTAAACAGACAGAAAATTGGATATCCACCTCCTAGATTCTTAACCAATAATTACAATAGAGAAAATTCTGATTTTGTTAATGTATAAAAATTTAAAAAACTGAGGATTTAAATTGGGAAGAATTCCAAAAATAAAGGTTGTTCATGCTTTCTTTTTCATAGCATTGCTTTTTCACATAGTAGGTACTTAAAAAGTGTTTGCTGAATCAGTTATCCTCAAGAACACCTGGAATCAGTTAACCTAATACATTTACCTGGAATACAGAGTGCATTTTTCCAATTTGTCTGTAGTGCATTTGAATAATACAGCCATTTCATTTCCTCCATCTCATTTCCCTTCACCTTCAATCTTGGCTTTCCCGTAAATACCTTCAACTGTGCTGACAATTTCAGTGCTGACTACCCTGTGCCAGCGTAGAGACCCGAGTGGGGTCCAGGCCCAGGTCAATTGCCCCTGGGCATTTCCCTTAAGTAGCTCGAACACTCTGTTCTGGAGTTTGGATTTAAAAATATCTGCCAACAATATGCCAAAAGTACAATGGGCCTTTGGATTTTTCTTTCTTTTTTTATTGAAGTGATTTTTTTTTTTCATACACTGGTTATATTGTTTTTAAGACTCTGCACTCTTTTCCTAAATTGAAATTATTTTACTGGATGCAACTCAGTAGGAATTCAGTGTTAGGATGGTTATAATATTTTATTTCATATCTCCTTTTATTCCTCAGGATGAGATTTTAATTTAGTTGTTTATGTCTGAATAATTGTACTGAAATTTTAATTAGGATGTGTATGTGTGTGTGCTGAGTCATTCAGTCATGTCTGACTCTTTGCAATCCCATGGACTGTAGCCCACCAGGCTCTTCTGTCCATGGGGATTCTCCAGGCAAGAATACTGAAGTGGGTTGCCATGCTCTCCTCCAGGGGATCTTCCCAAGCCAGGGATCAAACCCAGGTCTCCCACATTGCAGGCAGACTCTACCATGTGAGCCACTGGGGAAACCCCCTCCATTTATTAACTGGAGACAATTTACAGTTTGGAGTAAAGCAAACAAATAAAAACATAAACCTATTTCTGGATCCTGGCACTCTTTATAAAACTCATGGATTTGGCAGGACACAGGACCTAAGTTTTTGTTTCTTTATCTTTATAAGGAGAATAATATGATTAAATGAAATGTGGTATCCAGCATATCATGAATAAAGGCTAGTTTCCATCTCTCCTTCAGCTTCTCACTTCCCACTAAGAGAACACCGGTTACCCTTTATGGTTTTCTTAACTCCCCAGATTCCACGACTCAGTCCATCATCTCTTATAGCTCAGCAGACCTACTGTCAGAAGCGAAGCTTCCTAGGGAACAGAATCAGAGGCAAGGATGCAAGTGGTGGTGTTTTATTGGAGGGAGCAAGCATAAAACCAGAAGAGCAAGAGTGAGTGAAAAGGGAAGGAGGCAAGAAAGATGAGCAGGCGGGTGAGGCGCATCCTCGTGCTGGCTGCTGGTTGATGACGGCCGTGAGGAGTCTCTCTGCTGCCCCAGCACGCAGCGCTTCTCTGTATGATCTTTACAGACATGCACTACATTGGAGTAAATCATCATGGGAGGTCAGATAAAGAGGTAATTTATCTCTATGTCACCTCTAATTCCTCCTTCCCCATTGGTCAAAATTCAACCCGCAGGAGTGCACACCTTCACTCACTTCTGGGCTGAGATATCTGGCTTCTCTGGATGCCTTTTGTAAGCCAGATCTCGTGACCTGTGGTGGTGTAGTGTTTGCTTCTGGTCTAGACGTGGTGACAGGGGCTGGCTGACTGAGCAAGAGATGACCTTGAAGAGGAAAGGGTCCACCACCCAGTTGGGCCCAGAAAGTCTCTAAGAATGTACACATGAATCAAAGATTCATGTCAATGTATAGCAAAACGAATACAGTATTGTAAAGCAAAACAAACTAAAAAATAAAAATCAATTAAAAGAGAGAAAAAAAAAGGAGTTACTCAACTAAAGTTTACTCTATGAAGATTCTGTGTGCTGGAGAAGATTCTCTAGATCCCTTGGACTGCAAGGAGATCAAACCAGACAGTCCTAAAGGAAATCAACCCTGAATATTCACTGGAAGGACTGATGCTGAAGCTGAAACTCCAATACTTTGGCCACATGATGTGAAAAACCAGCTCATTTCCCTGGTGCTTGGAAAGATTCAGGGCAGGAGGAGGAGGGGGCGGCAGAGGATGAGATGGTTAGACAGCATCACTGACTCAAAGGACATGAGTTTGAGCAAATTCTGGGAGACAGTGAAGGACAGGGAAGCCTGGTGGGCTGCAGTCTATGGGATGCAAAGTTGGACATGACTGAGCAACTGAACAACAACATGAGGATTCTATTCATAGAAATTTTCTCTAATTTTAAATTAGATGAAAAACTCAAAAGAGATATAAGGTTATCTATTTATGACTTGTCAGCAAGTGTTCATCTGAAGGGGAGGACTGTGGACATCTCCACTCCCTTTCACCATCACCTTCCTTGTGGGACAGTTCTGTATCACCTCTGTGATGCCTGCACAGAGGGCTGTTACTGCAAATTCAGTTCCCCTCTCCCTCCATCATTATTACAAGGAGTAAGCAATTATCTGCAAACATAATATACCATCTGAAAACAACTGCAGGCACGTGCCACTCGGAGTGGATTTATTTAAGTGTGCCAGTGGCAGGGGTAGTAATTTTCTGAATTTCAGTATTTGTCACTTCACAGCAACATGGGTACACCCTTTTAGAGGCTGAGGGAGACTACTTGTTTGTGGCTAGGTCAAATGGCAACCTTCAGTAATGGTTTTCCTCTATTGTGTATTGCAGAATTTTGTTTTGTTTTTTCCTCAGGAAAGACAATAAGGATGAATGCACTTGTTTCTTAGTCCTTTTACAAGGATTAATAAAGTATCAGCTCAAAGATGGACAGGAGACAGCACTAGTCAAAAGTAATAAAGATAAATAAGGGAATAAAATGAGTCTTTGAGACTGAGAGGCAGATTCAAATCCTAATTCTACAACTAACTAGCCATCTCAACTGTGAGTAGGTTACTGAAAGTGTTAGTCACTCAGTCGTTTGACTCTGCAACTCTGTGGACTGTAGCCTGCCAGGTTCCTTTGTCCATGGAATTATCCTGGCAAGAATACTGGAGTGGGTAGCCATTCCTTTCTCTTGGGGGTCTTCCTGACTCAGGGATTGAAGCTGGGTCTTCTGCATTGCAGGCAGATTCTTTACTGTCTGAGCCACCAGGGAAGCTTCAAGTTCCCCCTTGTCCACTGGGTGGGGAGGGGTTTCATTCCAAGACCCTTAGCAGGTGCCTGAAGTTGCAGAAGTACTGAACACTATATATACACTGCTTTTTCCTATTCACATATATCTATAATAAAGTTTAATTTATAAATTGGGCACAATAAGACATGAACAACAACAATAATAATAAAATAGAACAATTACATATTGTAATTAAAGTTGTGTGATTTGGTCACTTTCACTCTCTCTCAAAATATCTTCTGGTACAAATTTAATGTTTTTTCCATCTTAACTAAGCACTTATTATGCCTTATAGCCCTAACTTCTGTAGTTTCAGTTGTGATAGGAAAACTATCAGAGATTTATTTTTCCTTCTTCACAGTTTCACAGATAGAAGATTCATTGTTACTGTCTATCTTAGCGACCTCAGCATATGATAGTTTTCTTATTAAGTTAGGAACTTTCATGGTTTCATTTAAATAAAATGCTTTATGCTGTCTTTGGCATATCCAAATTGCCAGCATCACTGCTCTTGCACTTCGGGGCCCTTATTAAGTGAAATAGGGTGACTTGAACACAAGCACTGAAATACCTCAAGGGTCCGTCTTATAAAGAGATGGCCATTAAGTATCTAACAGGCAGGACATGCTGGACAAAAGAATGGTTCAGGTCCCAGGCAGGACCTAGTTGGACACTGTGAGACACACCATGTTACTCAGACTGGTGCACAACTCAAAACTTATGAATTATATCTGGAATTTCCCATATAATATTTTTGGACTGCAGTTGACAGCCAGTAACCGAAAGCTTGAGCAGCATAACTATTGATAAGAGTGTGTGAATGCTCAGTCATGTCCAACTCTTTGCAATGCTCTGGACTATAGCCCACCATGCAGTCCACAGGGTCTCAAAGAGTTGGACACATGACTGAGTGACTGAACTGAACTGAACTGATAGCCCGCCAGGCTCCTCTGTCCATGGAATTTTCCAGGCAAGACTACTAGAGTGGGTTGCCATTTCCTCCACCAGGGGATCTTCCCAGCTCAGTAACAGAAGGACAACTATACTTAACCTCCCTGAATTTTCTGCTTTTAACCTGTAAAATGATAGTAATACCTCTTTCACAGATTATGAACAAAAATTAAAAGGTATAAAAATTGTTTAGCACATGGTAAGCTCTTTCATGGGAATTAATATTAGACCCAGATATCTGAGAGTTAGTATATGTAATCCTCTTTTTCCAGTCAGGAACTGAGTGGCCTGGCAAAGCCAGATGACAATCCTAAAGTTGTATATATTAATACAATAAGTCATAAAGACTGCTGTATAATTCACTTCTTTTAAAAAATTGAATGCCTTTTTTACTGTATAGTAATGCGAAGAGTTGACTCATTGGAAAAGACCCTGATGCTGGGAGGGATTGGGGGCAGGAGGAGAAGGGGACGACCGAGGATGAGATGGCTGGATGGCATCACGGACTCAATGGACGTGAGTCTGAGTGAACTCCGGGAGATGGTGATGGACAGGGAGGCCTGGCATACTGCGATTCATGGGGTCGCAAAGAGTCAGACATGACTGAGTGACTGAACTGAACTGAACTGAATGCCATATTTATTAAGAATACTTCCAAGACTAGATTTTTGATGTAGAGAACAACTCCACTTCTCATTCTGATAAGAGAAAATTTGGTAGTCTTATTTTATTTAGGGGATTTACAGAGGCACACCTTGGAGACAGTGCTGGTTTGGTTCCAGAGCACCACAATAAAACCAATGTCACAATAAGTGAGTCATACAAGTTTTTTGGTTTCACAGTGCATATAAAAGTTATGTTTACACTATGTTGTAGTCTATTAAAGTGTGCAATAGCATAGAATGATGTCTAAAAACCTATATGCCTTAATTTTTAAATACCTTATTGGTGAAAACTGCTACCCATCATCTGAGCTTTCAGTGAGTGGTAATCTTTTTGCAATAGTAACATCATAGAACACTGATCACAGATCACCATAACAAACATAAAAATAATTTAAAAGTATGAAATATTGTAAGAATTACCAAAATATGACACAGAGATATGAACCGAGCAAATGCTGTTGGAAAAATGATGCCAGTAGACTTGCTCTACACAGAGTTGCCACAAACCTTCAGTTAAAACAAACAAACAAAAAAGCAGTATCTATAAAGCACAATAAAGCAAAACACACACACAAAAATATGGTATGCCTATATTAGAATTTTCTTTGATCTAGAACAAATTTCTGTGCAAAAGAAATGCATTAGCAAGGCACAATTTATTTAGGACCATGTAGCCATATAGCTAGTCAAAAACAACTTGGTTTCTGTGGTGTACCCTCTGAGCTTCCTTCTGGCCATCAAGGATAGGATATTTAAATGTGATTTACTGGAACCTAGTTGATATATTATTTAATTGATTGCATTGTGTGTCTGCACGATCTCATCATTATACAGGACACATAAAGCAAGTGTACTGAATAAGTACTACAGTTTCAACCACCCCTTTAGTTTTACAGAGTACTTTTCTCATGATTCATATCTATTTCACTTTATACCATGATAATTTTGAAATAAAATACCATTCCTTACTTTCCTGTGTGTTAAATGTATATTTATATTCTGTCTAAAATAATCAAGATGAAATGGAGCTTAGTATAAAGGTCCTTTTATGTTCAGCAGAAATGGTTTTGTAGAATGAAGGCCCAAACTGAAACCATAGCACTAGGCATGTGATGGCCTAATGGCTTTCTTAAAAATATTTCTGACAGAGTCAATTTTGTTACCAAAAACCCTGTAAGACTAACTTCATTTCTGAAAAAAACAGTAGTGGTTCTAAGGTACAGACCTCATAGTGAATGGAGATTTTAGGCATAATGTTTCTGTGGCATGGTAAACTCTTTAAAATGGAATTCTGATGGTCACTGGTATATCTGATACATAAAAACTTCTTACACTAATTGGACATTGTAATTTTGTGTAAGTCACTTAACCTCTCTGAGCCTCTGATTTCCTTTTTTTTTTTTTTCCTAATCATAAACAGTAATCTCTGCCTAAGGAAAATGAGATATTTAAGCCTCCATCATCCTTAGAAGAGAGTTTGTCAAATTCATTTTCTTAAGCCTTGTTGCATCAGTTACTTTTTCAACCCAGGAACATCAACATCCCTCTTTGCTCTTCAGTCAATTTACAAAATCATGACTCTTGTCTCATCATTATTTCTCCACTAGCTATAACTCTTTTCCTTTTAAATGCTAATTTTCTTGAAGAGTTTTATCACTCTAATGTAACCATGTAAGAGACCAGAGAATATTAGAAAAACTGCAACTTGGTTAGTGGTTCTGGAGTAGTATAGACAGATCAAGTGAAATTAAAAGCATAATCAGGATGATTTCCTGTTTCTAATCCAGCTTGTAAGGAGACTGCAAGTTGTCATTCCATCCTAACAACAAATAAAAAATTGAAAATAAACTGAAAAAACAACTCTTCTAAAATCCATTAGAAAAGTGCTGCCCTCATAATTAGAAAGACACACGGGAAATTACACAGTTATAACAACTTTCCAAAGCAGAAATGCTCTGAGCAAGAACCTCCACAGGTACCGGTGCCAGGGTAGGACAACATGTATCATAACTGACAAACTGCTAGAGGCTCAAAGTGGACAAGCCTGAGAGTTAAAAATTCCAGGGGTGCGTGTGTGTGTGTGAGGTTGGGGGGGGGCTATAGGGGCTTCCCACAATTACGTGGATTTGGCTCCAGGAGTTTAACCAGATTCTCCAAGTTAAATATTAGAGGCAAATCCCCTTCTGCTTCTGGGGAAAGGAACTACTCTAAAATATGCAGTAGCACTTTGGATTTTTTAAAATGATGAAAATGTATTTCCTGTTGTTCACAAAACAACCCCAAAATCAGTGTCCCAGAGTTGACACCATCACCCTTGGCTTCTGTGTCTGCTACCAAAGTGGATGCTCCAGCTCCCACCATCATATCTGTATCCCAACTGAGCAGGGAGAATACACATTCATTCCTTTTCCCCTCAGTTTTATTGAGGTATAAATGGCAAATAAATATTGTATCAATTTAGGATGTATAACATGATGTTTTCATATATGTGTACATTGTAAAATGATTACTAAAATCAGGCTAATTAATATATCCATCACCTCATACAGTCACCCTTTTTTTTTTTTTGGTTGTGCTATATGGCTTGCTGGATTTTAACTCCACAACCAGGGGTTGAAACCAGGCCCTTGGTACTGAAAATGCTAGAATCCTAACCACTGGGTTGTCAAGAAATTCTCATTGACCTTTTTTTTGTTTGTTTGTTCAGAACACTTGAGATCTATTCTCTTCGCAAATTTTAAGCGTGTTGTTGTTGTTCAGTCACTCAGTTGTCAGGCTCTTTGCAACCCCATGGACTGCAGCACGCCAGGCTTCCCTGTCCTTCACTATCTCCCAGAGCTTGCTCAGACTCGTGTCCGTTGAGTCAGTGATGTCATCCCACCATCTCATCCTCTGTCATCCTCTTCTCCTGATGCTTTCCATCCTTCTATTCACATCAGGTGGCCAAACTATTAGAGCTTCAGCTTCAGCACTAGTCCTTCCAATGAATATTTCTGGTTGATTTCCCTTAGGGTTGACTGCTTTGATCTCCTTACTATCCAAAGGGTTCTAAAGAGTCTTCTCCACCACCACAGTTGAAAGGTATCAATTCTTTGGCCTTCAGCCTTTTTTACTGTTCAGCTCTGACACCTGTACATGACTACTGCAAAACATTATTATTATTGTATAAGGCATACTATATATAGTATAACACACATTTTATATTGTGTGTGTGGTGAGAACAAGAGATCTATTCTTAGGAAATTTCCAACATACATTATTGAATACTATATATTGCACATAGTATAGTATATAATCTGCTGTGTATTGCATATAGTCAACAAACTGTACATTAGGTCTCCAGAATTTATTCATCCTATTACTGAAATTTTGTCCCCTCTGACCAATATCTCTGCATTTCCCCAATTGTCAGCTTCTAGTAGTCACCCTTCTACTCTCTGTAACTAATTTTACTTTTCAGAGTCCACATATAATACTGACATCATGCAGTACGTATCTTTCTGTTCTGGCTTATATCACTTAGCATAATAGCTAAGAGGATTTTAACAAGCCTTACACGCTGGAGAACCTATTTTACCATAGTCTAAACTGTTGGAATGAAAACTGACCTTTTCCAGTCCTGTAGCCACTGCTGAGTTTTCCAAATTTGTGGCATACTGAGGGCAACACTCACAGCATCATCTTTCAGGATTTGAAATAGTCAACTGGAATTCCATCGCCTCCACTAGCTTTGTTCATAGTGATGCTTTCTAAGGCCCACTTGACTTCACATTGCAGGATGTCTGGCTCTAGATGAGCCATCGTGATTATCTGGGTCGTGAAACGCTGGACCGGAAGAAACACAAGCTGGAATCAAGATTGTCGAGAGAAATATCAATAACCTCAGATATGCAGATGACACCACCCTTATGGCAGAAAGTGAAGAGGAACTACAGAGCCTCTTGATGAAAGTGAAAGAGGAGAGTGAAAAAGTTGGCTTAAAGCTCAACATTCAGAAAATGAAGATCATGGCATTTGGTCCCATCACTTCATGGGAAATAGATGGGGAAACAGTGGAAACAGTGGCAGACTTTATGTTTTGGGGCTCCAAAATCACTGCAGATGGTGATTGCAGCCATGAAATTAAAGGATGCTTACTCCTTGGAAGAAAAGTTATGATCAACCTAGGCAGCATATTCAAAAGCAGAGACATTACTTTGCCGACTAAGGTCCGTCTAGTCAAGGCTGTGGTTTTTCTAGTAGTCAGGTGTGGATGTGAGAGTTGGACTGTGAAGAGGGCTGAGCGCCGAAGAATTGATGCTTTTGAACTGTGGTGTTGGAGAAGACTCTTGAGAATCCCTTGGACAGCAAGGAGATCCAACCAGTCCATCCTAAAGGAAATCAGTCCTGAATATTCATTGGAAGGACTGATGCTGAAGCTGAAACTCCAATACTTTGGCCACCTAATGCAAAGAAGTGACTCATTTGAAAAGACCCTGATGCTGGGAAAGATTGAGGGTGGGAGGAGAAGGGGATGACAGAGGATGAGATGGTTGGATGGCACCACCTACTCCATGGACATGAGTTTGAGTTAACTCTGGGAGTTGATGTTGACCAGGGAGGCCTGGTGTGCTGCAGTCCATGGGGTTGCAAAGAGTCAGACACTACTGAGCAACTAAACTGACTGAATGAGAACCCACTGTATAATTCAGGGAACCCTACTCAGTGATTTGTCCTAAATGGGAAGGAAATCCAAAAAAAAAAAAAAGGAATATATATACATATAGTTGATTCACTTTGCTATAGAGTAGAAACTAACACATTTTAAAGCAACTATACTCCAATATAAATTAATTTTAAAACATAAATGCATTGTGGGGCTGGTTTGCAAGTTGAGTATATTTTTGAAAAGGATGTGTTTTCATGTATAAAATTCTATTAATAGAAAGCTGTGGTTGATGGATTGATAGTATAAATTTGCTATTTTAGAAATGTTTGAATCTAGAACAGTCTATAGGAGGACATGTGCCTGAACCAAGAGGTAGTTATATGTATATTTCATCTTATGTCCAGTGCTGTGCTGTGCTTAGTCTTCAGTTGTGTCTGACTCTTTGTGACCCCATGGATGGTAGCCTGCCATGCTCCTCTGTCCATGGGGATTCTTCAGACAAGAATACTGCAGTGGGTTGCCATACCCTCCTCCAGGGGATCTTCCCAATGCAGGGATTGAAAGCAGGTCTCCTGCATTGCACGCAGATTCTTTACTGTCTGAGCCACCAGGGAAAGCCAAGAATCCTGGAGTGGGTAGCCTATCCCGTCTCCAGAGGATCTTCCCAAGCGAGGAGTCGAACCAGGGTCTTCAGCATTGGAGGCAAATTCTTTACCAGCTGAGCTACGAGAGAAGCCCATTAAGTCCAGTAGATGTAGCAAATATGAATATTTTTGCTGTCAAATGAAGAGTAGGGACTTTGGTACTCTATTAGTGCTTACGAAAATTTTAAAATCCTTTTGACATTTTCCATTCAATTCCAAAATCTGAATGAATTACAATAAGGAGATCATTTTAAAAACTAAAAATATAAAAAAGTAACTAGATTTGCAACTGTCGTTGCTGTTGTTTAGTTACTAAGTCATGTTCGACTATTTGCAACTCTGAGAACTGAAGACCACCATGCTCCTTTGTTCATGGAATTTTCCCAGCCAGAATAGAGAAGTAGGTTGCCATTTTCTTGTCCAGGTGAACTTCCCAACCCAGGGATCTAACCCACATCTCCTGCACTGGCAGGGGCATTCTTTACCACTGAGTCACCAGAGAAGCTCAGTTTCTCAATTACACATTATTAAATTGTAGTTAATTAATTACCATGGTAAGGAAGGATGGTTTGCATAATTTATACCTATTCAAAACTAAAAGCCTTCTGGGCATTTCTAATTTTTAATGTATGAGCTGTTCAAAGAGGACATAACACCCCCAGTCATTGGTTGGTTAAAAGTGTTTTGTACTTAGTACCCATTTGAAGGCCGTATTTCTAGAATTTTCACTTTCTGTGAACTTAGGTCAAAAGAAATAGAGATACCATAATGCTAAGCGAGGGAGCCTGGTGTGCTGCTGTCTATGGGGTCGCACAGAGTCGGACACGACTGAAGCGACTTAGCAGCAGCAGCAGCAGCAGCAGGCATAATCTAATGCTATTAGTCAAATAAATAGCATGACTAAAATGTTAAAGATGTGAGAGTTAACCAAACCAGGATAAGGCAAAACTATGGAGAACAACTAGTATAAGCATACAGTGACTTCAAAAATTCAGTTTTTATAATAATTTTTTAAAACTGCTTCCTATCAACAGTTCTTAATTATACACATCTTAAAAGTTGTATACTCGTAGTCTACGAAGTTTGTCCAGGTTCATGCCCATTGTATCAGTGACGCAATATTATTAGTTTATATTGGTAGCATGTAAAATACTAGGAAATTTAGTGCCCCGAAGTACTCAGAATTTGATGCAAAAAGAAACACTGAAAGGATATCTGATAAAGAACCAGGGGATTTTTATAGACACAAACTAATTTCTCTATTCAGTTTTTGGTATACCAACATTGCTTTAATCTCCTTACATATTATATATACCACAAATCTCAGGAGCCCAAGTACTGCAATAATGTTTGTAAAGAATTTTAAATCTGTGTTTGAAAGCAGTCAGTAGGTATATGATCACATAACTCATGCACTTTAATTAATGCATTTCTTACACACACACAAAAAGAGAGAGACAGTAACAGACTGGTGTCTTGGCAGTGTCCCTTGAGTTTTATAGAATCACTTGCTTGTCTCACAAGCTCAACTGTGGAGGGAATGTAGGGACTACTAAGTCAAACATGAGAATTGCCACACTGAACAAACATATCATCTGAATGCACCACTTTGAGGTCAATTTTTCCCTAAATTCTCTGAAGACTACTCAGGAAAGACTTGCTTTCTTCTTCATGTGATACCTCACTTACCATCCCAGAAGGCCGACTTCAACTACCCTACACTCATTAATTTTCCTTAATGCCACTTTCTATTTCCAATTCTCTCTGCTGGCTGGCCATCTATCTCTTTCCACTGTATGCTTTGGTGGTCTGAGTTGGCTTCAGCTGAAGGGACCTCTCCTACATTATTAATGTTGTTGCAAATGTCCTTTCTACCACTTATGTTAAATGAAAGCTAGATCTTCCCCACCACACATCCTGCATTCCTCAAAAACCTAAGCAAATGTTAGGTATTCTCTTTCCTTCCTTCTCACTTCTACTTGCCAAGTCCTAGAGAGAAGCTCAAATCAACACTGGCCTTGTGTCTACCAGTTGCTCTCAGATCATTGCCGTCTGTTCAGATCTGAAGCATTGTTGACAAATGCAAATATCCTTCCTGTAATCCTGTACTCGCCTTGGGAAATGCTGATGGGGGAAAAAGTTGAGGAACCATGTGAATGTTCCTCCCCCACCACCTCAGAAGGCAGGACAGGAGTTCTGGGCACTCATGGTTCTCACTTGCTGGGGCACTCATGCTGATCCTGCTGCTGCTACAGAACATTTGTCCTTTCTCATTCTGATCAGGTGGTATAACTAGATGACCCAACTTTCTAAGTCATTCAGAGGCATTCTGATACTCTCCTCTTAGCCTTGAAACAAAAATTTTCACCTTCACTTTCCTGCTTTTCTTCCAGTTTCAGAGGACAATGAGATTTTTTTTTTAAACTAGAGGATAATTGTTTTACCATGTTGTATTGCTCTTTGTCGTGTAACAATGCAAATCAGCCATATTTTTATATCCTTCCCTCTTGAGCCTCCCTCACTCCATGGGTTTTTATTTTTGAAGCCTAACCATGCTATTTAGGCTCACAATCAATTGCTTATTTTCCTTCAAAAATGTGCTTTAAAAACTATCAAACTCTTGTTTTGTATTACTCCTAAACCTAAAAATATTCCCACATTCTCATCTTCAAAAATTAATAGCTTTTCCCCATGTCTCTGTACATTCAAGGAATAACATCTTTGAAAGGAAAAAGACCACGTTCATTGCCTTAACGCCCACTCTCTCCTCAGGCTTTTAAAATATGATTTCTATTTCCTGTTAAAACTACCTTTTGATAGCCATCAGTGATCACAAGCTCACTAAATCCACCAGCCTCTTTATTGCTTTCATGCTTCATTACCTTTCTTTAGCAGCTAACATTTTTCAGCACCCTAGTGTTTTGCAGTTTCTTGTTTTGTCCCAGTTCATTCGTTCAACAATATTTTCTGAGATCTACCATGTGGCTGACCAGGTGCTATGGACATAAACAAAACAGACCAAAAACTTGCCTTTGTGGAGCAGACATTATAAGTTATATAGTATATTAGAGTGCAAGGAGATTCAACCAGTCCATTCTAAAGGAGATCAGTTCTCGGTGTTCTTTGGAAGGAATGATGCTAAAGCTGAAATTCCAGTACTTTGGCCACCTCATGCGAAGATCTGACTCATTGGAAAAGACTCTGATGCTGGGAAGGATTGGGGGCAGGAGGAGAAGGGGATGACAGAGGATGAGATGGCTGGATGGCATCACCAACTCGATGGATATGAGTTTGAATGAACTCTGGGAGTTGGTGATGGACAGGAAGGCCTGGCGTGCTGCAATTCATGGGGTTGCAAAGAGTTAGACATGACTGAGTTACTGAACTGAACTGAAGGACTAGGTTGACAAATAAAGCAAGGAAAGAGATACAGAGTGAGGGACAGATGAATTTGCAAAAGAGAATCCTCTTAACCATGGTTAGGAAAACCTCATTGGGAAGATGCCATTTGAGCAAATGTTTAAAGGAACTGAGGGGTGAGCCATATGGGAATCTGGAGAAAGAGGTTTCCAATGAGGGCAAAGACCAGTGTCCAATCCTAGACAAGAACATAGAGGCAAGTGTGACTGATGCTGAGTGAGTGAGAGAGAGGGAAGCATAACAAGAGGGCAGCCACAAATTAGAGCAGGAGAGATCATTCATTGGGTGTGGAACATTCATGTCAGGGGTAACTGGTAACAATTTCCACCTTCTCTTTTTGTTGGTTTGTTTTACATCCTAACTAGCCATATCAGAGATACTAGCACCAGCCAGCTGGTGCCCCGTTCCTCAGAGGTGTGGGTTCAGAGTTCCTCTTCAGAGTTTCTGAGGTCCCAGCATCACTGACATCAGCTTTCCTTAAGAGTTTTGGATCTCAGCCTCATGAGATGCCTTTCCAAACTTCAAACGTCTAATGACCAGTTGTTCCCTTCTGTTTCACTTGCCCCTAAAGATGAAGGCTGTCGCTTGGAATCACTATTTCTGTGTCACCGCAGTTTGTTTGTTTTTGCTTTTGTAGCCTTTCAGTATTGGTTTAATTTCCTGTATTAAACTCTCTCCATTAAAATAGCTGCCATAATCATTGTCTTCCTGAATGAACCCTGATGAATATATTTCCTTATTTTCCTTCCCACTGTGAACATTCAGCAGGAAACACTTCTTAGACTTTTGTTCCTATTGAATCTTTAGTAGATTCTTCTGTTTGTATATGTATATGTATAGGTATAGGTATATGTATACACACACACACATACACACACGCACATTTTATACTCAAAAACTCACTTCAAACAAACTAAACAAGGATCTGAGAGCTTGCAATGTTCAAGACACTGTACTAGACACCCTGAAGAGTATATAATGTTAGTGGTGGAGCAATAGTGTTCTCTTTTGATAGATATGTAACTGGGTAAGTAAACGGGGGCTTCCCAGGGGTAAAGAATCCACCTGCCAATTCAGGAGATGCAGGTTCCATCCCTGAGTTGGGAAGGTCCCCTGGAGGAGAAAATGGCAACTTGCTCCAGAATTCTTGCTTGGAAAACTCTGTAGACAGAGGAACCTGGTGGGCTACAGTCCATGGGGTTCAAAGAGTCGGATGGCAGAGTGACTGAGCATGCACACACAGGTAGATAAATACCTAGATTGATCAGATAGATAAATAGATACATAGATACAGTATAGACATAGAGAAATATTTGAGCTAAGTAATAATAGAAGACCTCCCATGTAATACAAGCTCCTGTATTCTACTTTCTGAATAAACCCTGGAAGATAGTGAAGGACAGGGAAGCCTGGCGTGCTGTAGTCCATGAGGTTGCAAAGGCAGACACAACTAAGTGACTGAACGATAGCATTCTACTTTGTCAAACAAGAAAATATTTATATGATTTCAACAATTGGTAAATTTTATTAAACACCATTATTGTTGGTATGTTTATCTTATTTCATTGTAAGACTGACACAATCTTTTTACTCATTATACAAGGATAGTTCAACTCTCATTCATAAACTGGCGCAGAAAACACTTAATAAATTTTAAACTGGATGATTTATAGCCATTCTCTTCCTGCAAATGGACTTTAGAACCCATACATTTCTCTACCTCCTCTTCCATGTCTTTCCCTGTTGATCAGGCTGTTCAGAGAAATGAGGGGAGAAAGAAAGGAGAGCTGGTAGGGGACTGTTGCCTTGTGTAAACAAAGCAATAGCAATTTAAAAACTGTAGGAGGGAAACGTGCATGACCAGAAGGGAAAAAGAGAAAAGGCTAAAACTGAGGAGTCAGCAACATTGTAAAGAAGGAACACTGACACTAGTGAGAAGCCTGGAAAATCAAACACCAGTTTAAAGGCAGTTGGTACATTAGGCCTCTTAGGATGTAAAGACCATTTCACATCCTTTGTTTGAGATGTATTCTCAAGCTGCTAGATTTCAATGAACTGAAAGATACATTATTTGTGGAGTATGTTTAAGAATTCCTAAGGGTGCCAGATGAACAGGAACTGGCATAATTTATTTTATTCCAGCTGACAGAGTGAAGAATAAAGACAATTCTGTGTAAGGGTCATATGAAAAAGGAAGTCAAGTGTAAAAGAAATCGGATCTTATTTTTCCTGATCTCTAGCCAAACATTCAGTTAAGAGGTGAACTTTTCTTCCAGCAAAGAAATGTTGCTTGCCAGGAATGTGGAGGTAAGCTATCTTATTCCAGGCCAAACTGGGAATGAATTATGAAAGCTAAACTTATATCTTTTGCGAAACCAGTTCAACTAAAGATCTGATGCAAAATGAACTGAGTTCAGGAAGACCTGGATTCTAACTTAACCTCAGAGGGAATTCAGGACTTTGTGGTTTCTTCCCTTTTCTTCTGGAATCAAGTTTTATACCTTTATTTGCAGCAAAACTTTGTTTCCTGAAGTTTCTATATGCTTTGCGGAGCTTTTAAACCATTATTTTATTTAAACAGCAGCAGATGGTGCATTTAATTTATGACAGTTCTGTGTATCGTGTGGGGCAATAGTGTTTTTGAAATATTTCTGTAGCATCACCATCAATTCCTTTGGCCTTGCAATTGACCATGTCCTTGAGGGAAAGTCATCAATGGTTAAAATCAACAACAATGGTGCTTCACTTTGATGCTAGTAGTAAAAATTATAGAAATAATATATTTATAACTAGCTTGCATAACTATTTAAATGCACTTCATTGTTTTTAGAAAAAATGAATAAAGCAGTGTTGTAAGAAGAAAATAATAATCACTGTCATTTTATAGGCTTATGATAGGCATTCAGTTTTGACTGGCCAGTATTGAATTCTCTTAAAGCAAGTCAAGCATTTCTGGTAAAAGAATATGACTTATGTAGACACTGTATCTGGCAAATATTAAAAAAGACATTAAAATTTACAGCATAATTTATAGGAATAAATAATGTACAGTGTTAGTTGACTAATGTGTGAAAAATAATGAGTACCCACTTTCCCCGTATTTTATGAGGTGAGGATGCTAATATCAGTTCATTATTTGGCTATTTTTTATGAAATTATTACACTATATTTTATGAGATTATTGTGTAGATTTAGATTTCAATAAGATGGATTGGACATAACTTATAAACCAATCCTCTTTAGTTTAGTTTCAGATTAATTTTTCAGCATACAAATCTTGAACAATATACGGCAGAAGACAGAAATTCTGTGTACTTATCTCAGGGTGATGGGTTGATTAGCAATTTCTAAATGCTTTTTGCAGAAAATGATATGAATACAGATGAAATGCCATTAGGACTGTTGCTTTTTTATAGATTTCTTTTAAAAATTAATTTATTTTAAGTGGAGACAAATCACTTTACAATATTGTGGTGGGTTTTGCCATACATTGACATGAATCAGCCATGTGTGTACATGTGTCCCACCATCTTGAACAACCCTCCCAAATCCCTCCCTATCCTATCCCTCTTGGTTGTCCCAGAACAGAAGCTTTGGGTGCCCGGCTTCATGCATCAAATTTGCACTTTTATAGATTTCTAAATGATTCTTACTTTATCTTAGTCTTTCATATATTCACATATTTATATATCACCATGTTCAAAGCAGTGTGGCAATTAGAAGTGTTTCTTGATCTGAAGAGTATTTTGTTATAGCAAATATTTGTTCAAAAATACTGCACTGTTAAAAACTACAATGGCCTTATGCCTTGAGTCCAGAAAGGGAAAATAAATGTTGGACCATTTTACAAGTTTCTTCCACTGGGTATTTTGCAAGTTTATGTTGGTCTTTTTGGTTGGAGTGTTCACGAAATTAGAGGTAAGGGTTTATATAGGAAGGTACCAAGAAACTGATTCTCCAATTAGGAGACATTGTGACAGAAATGGAAACCATTCAGCAATATTTAGTCAGAAAATACTACATGTATAAATGGTGGTAGATAGAAATATGTTGTTGTTGTTTCATCTCTAAGTCATGTCCAACTCTTTGCAACTCCATGGACTGTAGCCCACCAGGCTCCTCTGTCCATGGGGTTTCCCAGGGAAGAATACTGGAGTGAGTTACTATTTACTCCTCCAGGGGATTTTCTTGACCCAAGGACCAAACCCATGTCTCCTGCACTGGCAAGAGATTCTTTTCATTTATTTATTTATTTTTAAATGAAGAATATTGCTTTATAATACTGTGTTGGTTTCTGCCAAACATCAACATGAACCAGCCATATGTATACACATATGTCCCCTGCCTCTTGAACCTCCCTCCAACCTCCCACCCCATCCCACTCCTCTAGCTTGTCACAGAGCCCTGGTTTGAGTCCCCTGAGTCATATAGCAAACTTCCATTGGCAAGCTATTTTACATGTGGTGGTGGATATGTTCCCACACTACTCTCTCCATTTGTCCCACCCTCTCCTTCCCCCCACACTGTGTCCACAAGTACTCTATGTCTGGGTCTCCACGGCTGCCTGCGAATAGGTTCATCAGTACCATCTTTCTAGATTCCAGATATACGCTTTAATATACGCTATTTGTTTTTCTCTTTTTGACCTACTTCACTCTGTGTAACATCTACCTCATTAGAATTGACTCAACAGTGTTCCTTTTTATGACTGAGTAGTATTCCACAGCTTCTTTATCCATTCATCCATCGATGGACATCTGCGTTGCTTCCATGTCCTAGCTATTGTAAATAGTGCTGGCAGGCGATTCTTTACCACTGAGCCACTGGGCAAGCCTATGAAATGTACTATGATGGTCATAGCATCAATTTAATGATGGACAGCTAGGTTACCTGGAGGAGCCATGTTGGCTACAGAGGAGCCTGGTTGGCTACAGTCCAAGGGGTTGCAAAAGAGTTAGACACAACTTAAAAGACTGAACAACAAGAACAGACAGAAATATACTTAGAATCCAATTTATTAGAGTCAATAGCTAGTATGTATGAAGTATTCTAAGAAAAAGAGAAAAGTGATTAGAGACAAAAAAACCAAAGCCAGTCAACTAGTATAAGCCTGTAATCAAAAGCCGGGAACAACTTCAGTCAGTAATCTACAATGGGCTGGATCTTGCCAGAAGCCACATAGGTGAGTTTAGAAGTAGACTGTCTTCCTGGTCAAGCCTTAAGATAACTGCAGCTCTGACTGACACTTGATTGAAACTTAGGGAAAGAGTGAGATGGAGGCATCTAGCCAATTGTACTCAGACTCCTGAAGCAAAGAAATTATGAGATAATAAATGTTAGTTATTTTAAGCCACTAAATTTTGGAGCACAGCCATAATTAACTATTGCCACAAGGAGAGCCATGAAAGAGAAGGAAATTTCAGGTAGTAGATCTAAATAGAAATGTGTGCTTAGTCATGTCTGACTCTTTGCAATCCCATGGACTGTAGCCTGTCAGGCTCCTCTGTTGATGGAATTTTCCAGGCAAGAATATTGGAGTGGGTGGCCTTTTATTCCTCTTGGGGATCTTCCCAACTCAGGGACTGAACCTGAGTCTCTTGAGTTTCTTGCATTGGCAGGCAGATTCTTTAATACTATGTCACCTGGGAAGCCATAATAAATAGAAGAAAGGAGGTTAAAGTGCATTCTTAGTGGAAGGAAGGGCCTAAAAATTGCACAGAGCTAGGAAATGTCATGGTGTATTTGTGAAAAAGCATTTAGTTGAATTTTCTGGAGTATAATGTACATGAAGATTTTATAGAGGTTAGAATTTAAAACAGTACACTAAAAGTTTAACATAGATGGTCTTCAAAGTCAAGTTTGGGATTTATATCTTATTTAGTTGAATTAGGTACATAAAGTAAGCAACGCAGTACTTTTTCGTGTTGCTGAGTGCAATGCGGAAGATTAATTGAAAGAAAAAGACATAGAATGCACTACTGAAAGAGTATGTAATAGCCACAGTGCTGTGTTGTGCTCAGTCATGTCCAGGTCTGCAATCCCACGGACTGGAGCCCGCCAGACTCCTCTGTCCATGGAATCTTCCAGGCAAGAATACTGGGTTATTGGGTTGCCATTTCCTCCTCCAGGGCATTCTCCTGACCCAGGGATCAAACCTGGGTCTTCTGCATCTCCTGCACTGGCAGGCAAATTCTTTACCAACTGCACCACCTGGGAAGCTTAACAGTAATGGTACAGGAGGAAGATGAGTCAATGTGATAGAATAAAGATGTGAAAGATTACGGTAGAGAAAGTACTGATGGGATGTATTTTTTTTTTTTAACAACTGATTTTATTTGAGCGTCTTGAGGAGAGAGATAAGACGTGTATAAGGATTCAATTTTAGACTACTGGGAAAACAGTAAAACAGTATGAAAAATATTGAATTCAAGAGAAGCGTAATTAGGAATGGGGGAAAAAAAGCTTGTTTTTTGACCTTTCAAAGGCAAAGTAACAATAAAAACATTGTGGTGACAAATAAAAGCTGCTGGTGACATTTTAGGGTACAATTTGTATGTGAGTTATATTTAAGATGTGTGGAATGATCTAAGTTAGAGTCTAGACAGAACCTTGGAAAAGGTCCACATTTAGGACTTGAATGAAAATGTACGAAGAACCAGAGAAAACATAGCATTAGCAGAAGAAAGTAGCCGGTAGAAATATGGATGCAGATACACTCTTATACAAATAGAAGATCAAAAGCCAGTGTTTTTAGCCAAAAACAGTAATCCAGCTTACTTCTCAGCTATTCAAAAAGAAAATTAACAAAAGCTGCCATGTGATCCCGACGTTTTGACAGAGATCTGCACGTAGATTACACCTAATTTTTATTTTGCTTTCTAAAACAAACCAATTATTAATGAACCTTAGTAGGGCTAATGCTGAAGCTCCAATAGTTTGGCCACCTGATGCAAAGAGCCAGCTCACTGAAAAAGACCCTCTTGCTGGACCAGATTGAAGGCAAAAGGAGAAGGGGCCCGCGGAGGATGAGATGATCAGAGAGCATCACCAACTCAATGGACATGAATTTGAGCAAGCTCTGGGAGAGTGAAGGACAAGGAAGCCTGGCATGCTGCAGTCCATGGAGTGGCAAACAGTCAGACATGACTTAGTGACTGAATAACAACTTGTTACATGGCATTTTCAAAAAGGAAGTATCTTTGCAAGACAGCTCCATAGATTTTACAGTACTTCTTTGTGGTAAACAGATATAAATGTCAGCTATAGATTTACTCACTTGCTTAAATCTGTATTTCTCACCTTCTTCATGCAAAGCGAAGCTCTAGATACTGAGACACAACAATAAATAAGACAATTACCATTCTTACTTACATTTCAAAAAGTCATTTCAAGTCTAACTTAATTATGACACTTCCATAAAAGGGAATGCTTAATTGTAATACTCACTTGTGAAGAAAGACATGGGGCTAGTGGTAGCAAATATAATATCAGGGCTTACTATCATACAAGAGCCACTTTAATGTATTATTTTGTGGGGGAAAAAAATGGGAAAGAGTAGTTTTAAATCCACTTTGGCATTATTCACTTGTTAATTTATTAGTCGGTAATTCCTCTAAGTTATCTGCACCACCTATTCCACTGTTTTCTTTACTCATTGGTGTTTAATTCATGTTTCTACATGTATGACTCAAGTTAAAAAATATATGACAATGGTAGTTGTAGTGAAAGTCACTCAGTTGAGTCCAACTCTCTGTGACCCCATGGACTATACAGTCCATGAAATTGTCCAGGCAAGAATCCTGAAATGGGTAGCCTATCCCTTCTCCAGCACATCTTCCCAAACCAGGGATTGAACCCAGGTCTCCCACACTGCATGCAGATTCTTTACCAGCTGAACTACCAGGGAAGCCCAGCTGTAGTGAGTTGTAGTGAGCTAAGGGGTTAGTCAGAGAGAGAGGCCTGATCCAAGCAGGCCAAATCAGAGTAGCCTTGCAAATTTAAGAACTGTCTAGGTTTGTTATTGACAGTCTTGTATATGCAAACAATTGAAGTATGATACAAATAAGCTCTTATATAAATGAAGATTGAAAGTCAGTGTAATACCAGTTAAGATCTTCCCATCAATATATAAGAAAAACAGAATAGATACATGTATATGTATGATTGAGTTCCTTTGCTGTCCCTCTGAGACTATCACAACATCATTAATCAGCTATATTTCAATATGAAATAAAAAGTTTGATATATACATATATATATAAGAAAAACAAAATCTGAGATATTTATATGCTTAGTGACATAGCCAATCATTTAAAGCAATATGTAGCACAAGTGAACAATAAATATTATAAATAAAGTATGGGTATGTAAGGTATCAGTTCAGCTCATTTCAGTTCAGTCACTCAGTCATGTCTGACTCTTTGCGATCCCATGAATCACAGCATGCCAGGCCTCCCTGTCCATCACCAAAACCATGGAGTCCACCCAAACCCATGTCCATTGAGTCAGTGATGCCATCCAGCCATCTCATCCTCTGTTGTCCTCTTTTCCTCCTGCCCCCATCCCTCCCAGGATCAGGGTCTTTTCCAATGAGTCAAATCTTTGCATGAGGTGCCCAAAGTATTGGAGTTTCAGCTTTAGCATCAGTCCTTCCAATGAATACCCATGACTGATCTCCTTTAGGATTGACTGGTTGGACCTTCTTGCTGTCCAAGGGACTTGCAAGAGTCTTCTCCAATACCACAGTTCAAAAGCATCAATTCTTGTGCGCTCAGCTTTCATCATAGTCCAACTCTCATATCCATACATGACCACTGGAAAAACTATAGCCTTGACTAGACAGACCTTTGTTGGCAAAGTGATGTCTCTGCTTTTTAATATGCTATCATGTTCATTTTTTCAAAATGCCTATGCATATCCCTGTTGGGCTTCCCTGATAGCTCAGATGGTAAAGAAAAAAAAAAAAAAAGCCTGCAATGAAGGAGATACCGGTTCAATTCCCAGGTTGGGAAGATCGCCTGGACAAGGAAATGCTACTCACTCCATTATTCTGGCCTGGAGAAATCCACAGACTGTATAATCCATGGGGTCACAAAGAGTTGGACATGACTAAGCAACTTTCAGTTTTTTCACTTTTCACAAATATCCTTGTTAGTTCTCTTTGTTAAACACACTTATGTTGTCGTTCAGTCTCTAAGTCATGTCTGATTCCCTGCAACACTATGGACTGCAGCACGCCAGGCTCCTCTGTCCTCAACTATCTCCCAGAGTTTGCTCAGTTCATTTCAACTGGGTTGGTGATGCCATCCAACCATTTCATCCTCTGCCATCCCCATCTCCTCTTGCCCACAATCTTTCTAGCATCAAGCTTTTCCAGTGATTGGCTCTTTGCATCAGGAGTCCAATGTACTGGAGCTTCAGCTTCAGCATCCATCCTTCCAATGAGTATTCAGGGTTGATTTCCTTTAGGATTGACTGGTTTGATCTTCCTGCAGTCCAAGGGACTCACATACACTAGACCCATTGACTACCTTAATTTTCAGACATAGCACAGAAATCAATAAAAAGAAAGAGAAATATTTTTCTGTTTTATTAAATATATTTTAAAAGAATATTTCTTTTTATGATGAATTCCATATTTGTGTTATGCAGCACAATGGTACTTTTTTCCTAGTAAAATTTTACACTAAATTTCACCTTTCTTTTAAAAGATGACTCTGGGAAAAAGCAATATTTTGTTAGGCTCATGGTATAGAGTGTTTTTTCCAGAAAATACCGGCCCTGAATCATGAATTTTATCCCTGCTCAAGAGTATCTCATAATCTTCTCAACACCAAAACTGAATGTCTGTGTCTCTTACCCACCCCAACTCCAGAGGTTGAAGCCCTAATCCCCCGTGAGATGTTATTTCATGGTGGGGCTTTTGGAAGATAATTAGGTTTAGATGAGGTGATGAGAGTGGAGCCTGCATAAGGGGATTAGTGCCTTTAAAAAGAAGGAGGCACTTCCTTGGTGGTCCAGTGGTTAGGACTCTGCATTTAAGAAGCAGAGAGCATGGGTTCATCCCTGGTTGAGGAACTAGGATCCCGCAGGCCTCATGGAGTGGCTGATAAATAAATACATAAATTAAAAAGAAGAACCCAGTACTCTCTCTGTCTCTCTGCCAAGTCCTCACCAGACATGGAGGCTGCCTGTACCTTGATCTTAGACATGTCAGCCTCCGGAACTGTGAAAAATAAATGTTGGCTGTTCAAGCAATGATTAACCATCTATGACTATTTTTAGAATCCCAAGCTTACAAGTGCAATGGTATAGATATTCTATTTACTTAAATGTATCTTAACATTATTGTTGCTTAGATGATACATATGTATACATGTTTCTGCTATTCTATTTTATATTTTGGTAAAAGAGGCCAGATGGAATTGTGCTTTGGGGAATATATATCTTTCTCTTGTGAAAATATATCTTTTTCCTTATGAAGCTCACTGCATCTAAATATTTGTAGAATTTCTATGGAAATTGATGACATTTAAAAATTAGTGTCATAAACAAATAGAACACTCCCTGAATAATAACAAATTACAATTGCTTGAATGAACAGAACTAACTGATACTTAGTATGTGAGTGTGAGTGATACTCGCTCAGTTGTGTTGGACTCTCTGCAACTCCATGGACTGAAGCCTGACAGGCTCCTCTGTCCATGGAATTCTCCAGGCAAGAATACTGGAGTGGGTGATATTTAGCATATTTAACAATAATGTATATAACATTTTGTGTTCATTGGTTTTGAACATCTTATAGGAAATTAAAGACATAAAATAGAGAATATCTGAATGACATTAATGAACACCCCCAAGAATGATTTCTTTCACTGTTATGGGAATTCTTTATTACTTTCACATGACAATATAGTGGAATAGCAAGGAAAGAGCTTTATTAAACTAGTCATTTCCTTTTTTTCTGTGAATCTATAGAGATATCGAAAATGTGAACACATTTCTAAAAATATCGGTGGACAAAGATGAGCTAATGTTATCAGTGCCATCTATCCCAAGTACAGTATTGCTTGTCCCATGAATTTATAGTGCAAATACCTCACTCTGATTTCAATTAAAATATTATAGGTTAATTTATACTTCCTTGTATTAGACCATATGAGCTTAGAGGCTGTATAAAGTGTAGTTAACACACTCAATAAATTTATTAATGAAATTGTTTAATAGGCTTGTTTTTTCTGAACTCTCTTAATTTATGTTGTGATTTCTGTTGTCTGGTTAAGTTGATTCATTAGAAAATGATACCACAGAATAGGTACTAAGTTTTTCCCATGGGGACTGATTGATTTGCTTTGTTCAGTCCTATAGCTCTAAAGCACAACTCAACTGTGCTCAGCAATATTAACAGTTAACCAATCTACGACAGAATCTTACTGAAAACCTACTACCCTGTATTCAAAATTGAAGCTTCTGTAGTTCTGAGCAGATGACACTTCTTAATGGAGCCACACTAGGAGAAACAAAAATGACAGGGAGTAGAGCAAAATTAGTACTTCACTACATGGGGGTAAAAATCAAGTTAGTGAGTTGGAAATTCCATTTTTACAAAATGACAGATTGTTATCTTTTACAGCTAATTCTACCTAAGTGGTTAACATATGAACTTCATAATGATCAACAATAATTGAAGCAGAGCATTGGAAAATTTCCAGCAAATTGGGAAATTAGGAAGGGTGGGCAGCACATTTTGATCTACTTTGGTTAAATTAAGAAATTTTCCTTTTGCATGCCCATTATGTTTCTTCCACATATAAGCAAAAGCTGCTGTAGAGTAATAACCTTGCACAGAAACAATGTCATTAATATTTACTCTTGCCACTGCCATCTGTTACTCATTTTTGAAAAAATTAACAGTGATGATAGGAAAGAAACCTACGAATTCCTCTCTCTGTCTCTTTCTCTATGGTTCATACCTAATCACCTTTCCTCATCTGAAACACATTAACTCCTGGGACGGAGATGTTCCTAGAATTTTCAGATAGCTGTTTCCAAGGAAACAGCATTTTTTTTTCCATACACATCCTGCAGTTCAGACAGTAGATTGCTTTGTATCATGAGACAAGAGTCTAGAGTAGCTAATTTATATATACAGTAGTTATTAAAATCAAAATAAAAATCTCACTGTGATCAGTTTTGGATCACCATTTAAAAACTCTCCAGGGCTTCCCTGGTGGCTCAGTGATAGAGAATCAGCCTGCTAAATGCAAGAGACATGGGTTTGATCCCTGATCTGGGAAGATCCCACATGCCACAAAACAACGAAGCCTGTGCACCACAACTATTGAGCCTGTGCTCTGGAGCCCAGAGCCTGCAACCTCCAAAGCCCACATGCCCTAGAGCCCGTGCTGTGCAATAGGAGAAGCCACTGCAATGAGAATACCAGAGAACAAAGAGTAGCCCAGGCTCATGGCAACTAGAGAAAAGCCCATGCAACACAGATGACTCCAAAATAAATAAATAAATATTTTAAAAAGTTTCCATCTACTTAAGGGGGTTATGGAAAATGCTATGGGTGGAGTTTCAAAATATTACTTACTAAGTTGGGTTTTTAAGATGGCTTCTCAAGAGGAACCTTCTCATGTCTGTGGAACGTAACATCCTTCAGTCCTGTGGAGCCCTCTACTGGAAGGCTCTGTGCACCAAACTCAGAAAGAAGATACTTGTTTTCCAAAATCTATCAAGAGTGTGACTTGTAATATTCGTGAATATTATGTAACTCCTTCTTATAAATAATCTTGATTTCAATAATATCTAGTTACTTCATCTAAACAGTTGTTCTTATTTCCTGTTGTTTCCTGTTTGGACAAAACAGTGTTGTTCTAGGGACTTAATCTAATTCTCCATGTTGACATACATCATCCTTCTAAGTCAATTCCTTTAATGTGAAGTGTTGAGTAAGCGCTTTATGACTGTGAAGGCTTCAAAAACAAGCAAAATCAAACTCTTTATGTGTTTAATCATGTTGTTAATTATTCTGCTTTACACTTTACAAAACCCTTATATTAATATCATTTTAAAATATATGAAAAGGACAGAATAAGAAAAAGGATAATAGCATCTTTAACATGACATGATAAAACTTCAAGTATTACAAGGTTAGAATTGTATTGCCTTAGGCAAGAGAAATTACAATATTCACCATACAGAGAACAGTACCAAGGGAAATTTCAAAATTCAGTGGAAAGATAAAATCAAACAAAGTAATTTTCTGACCAAAAAAAAATTATTTTATAAAATGTATCATTGGGATAGGTTATCCCATGTGGAAGGCAGATTCTTTACCACTATGCCACCTGGGAAACCCAGCTTACCACAGGTAACTCCATATTAACTATGTAGTAAAAAATTAATGGTAATGACATTTAGTATGGTAAAGATATTATATTTAAATGATATCTATATAATAAATAGGGATATGAATTAATGTTCCTTATAATTTATGGTTATTATTATTTTTCCAGTTAAAATTAGACAAGTACCTAAAAGTGTTGAAGAATATAGGGGGCATTTTATAAATGCATCAGAGGACAGATACTCACTTTGGGACTGAACTGAATACATGAGTACAAGCAGAAGTAATGGTAGTGTCTCACCCCTGTAGGTTTAGTGAGGAACACTAAAGTCAAGTATACATATAGTTCACTGTCCAAACTAGGAAACTTTTGAGAGTTAAAAGGTAATACTTAAAAGATTACAGCATGGCAACATTACAAATCAAACTGTCTTGGGCCACCGAGTTCCTACATAAGGAAAGAAAGAGTGAGGAAAATGAGTAACTAGTTTAGATGTACAACTAGACTAAAATTCTTTCAAAGATGTTGAATATTTAAACTCATCTTTGAAGAAGAGATTATAGCCTCTATTTAAAAGAAGGGGAAGTTTCCTTAACTCATCCTACCATTCACACACTTGGACTAGAATTAGGATCCTCCTAATCCCTCTGAGCCATGACAGAAAATTTCTATGGAACTTTCAGAAATGTTGGCAGCCTGCAGATTTTGAGGTGTGGTTGTTGGGCCTCTTACACTGGTACTTAATTTTGTTGGTGGGGGGGGCATTCTGATCAAATAAATTGGTGCCTGACTCTGTTGTAACCTGTGTGTATGTGTTTAGTTACCAAGTCATGTCCTACTCTTTTGTGACCCCATGGACTGTAGCCTGCCAGGCTCCTCTGTCCATGGAATTTTCCAGTCAAGAAAACTGGAGTGGGTTGTCATTTTCTCCTCCAGGGGATCTTCCTGACCCAGGAGTCAAACTCACATCCCCTGCCTGGCAGGTAGATTCTTTACCACTGAGCCACCTGGGAAACCTGTTGTAATCTGTACTGCTGGCCCAAATACAGGTACTTTCAGTCTTCCTTTCACTTCCAAAAACTGAGTTCTTAAGCTTACCATTATCGTCTCTCTCCTAACCTGCATATTTCCATCATATAACATAATGGTGAAGGGTATGCCCAGGTATCAGGCCTGGCTTGAAACACTGGTTTTACCTCTTTCTACCTAAAGTTGCTTAAGCCTTTGATGCCTCTAGAGAAATAGGCAAAATAATACACATCTGCTGAGTTCTTGTGATGATTAAAAATGAGATAATATTACATATAAGATGCTTGGAAGTATCCGAATCATAGGGAGTATCTAAAAATACTAAATTATTATTTTTACACTCTTTTCACCTTCCAATAATTTCCTGATATAATCCCATTGCACCTGAGCCAGATAATTCACTTCCATGGTAAAGAAACCTCTGACTAATCTAAACCTTCAGTCTCTTATTAAGGTCAAAACCCAATTCTCTGAAGAATTCTGTTTCTTCTCTTATACCTTTAAATGGAGATTGCTTATTGTCCAAAATTCCATACTTTGCAGGCTAGGAGGAAAGAGAGTTAGATTCCACTTCTTTGCCTCCTAACACATTTTTGCACCTCACTCAAATAAAAAACGTCTCCTTTAGATTATACTGTTATGCTATTCCACCTTTCAATGATGGTATCTAATAGCTTTATGGTCAGACACTGTTTACTGCATCTGGCTTGCAGGCTTCTCACTCATAAATCGCACTAGCGTCCTACATGGCTTCAATATCCATACTGATCTATCAATAACCTTGTATCACAATGTGTTGCCTTTCTTAATGCCACCAACTTACATTTCAATTCTAATTCAGCCAATCACACCCACAGCCATCCCTTGGAACTAATCATTTCTAATAATTACCCAACATTCCTAAACATAATCTCTAATGTTCTACTCCCTAATGCAAATTTACCCCCATCAAAATCCTTCATATCTTCACATTTACACTTCTTTTCCTTTGACCTCTTGGGGACATTTAGCTCATGATTCTCCTCTCTCTACTCCATTCTTCTCTCTCTCCTCCTCTTTCTCAGTCTCCTAAAAACCTTATTACTTAAACTACTAGATTGCTAATATGCCATTGCTTTGTCTATGAGTTTTCTACACAAACTTAAAATTCTACAGTACCCCTAAAAACATTGTAACACTGAATTAGTCCTCTTATCAAGGCTTTCTCTTATAGCCTGTCTGCCAAGAATTCAGGTAATGATTTGGACTGGCACCAAGATAGATTCATGCTCTATACTCTCAGCCAGAAACCTAATGCTATCTTACCAAAATATCTGAGGATATCATAGAGAGCCAGCTACCATTTCTCAAAACAACCACTTTTAACCTTCTTTACTCTCATTACAATTCTTCTTTTATGTATAACATTGCCACAGTCTCAGGCTTTCCAGGTAGCTCAGTTGTAAAGAATCTGCCTGCCAACGCAAGAGATGCAGGAGACCCAGGTTTGATCCCTGAGTGGGGAAGACCCCCTGGAGGAGGAAATGGCAACCCACTCCTCCGTTCTTGCCAGGAAAACCCCATGACCAGAGGAGCTTGGTGGGCTACGGTCCATAGTGCTCCGAAGAGTCAGGCACGGCTGAACACACACACAGGCATGCCGGCACAGTCACAGTCAGCAAAAACCTTGCTTCCTAACTCCATAACTACACAGAGGGTATTCAGCAAGAATTCTTTCAATTCTTGTTCCTCTCTCACTAACAAATTCACCTACACTGTAACACATTACTTAAGCAAGGGATAAAGTTTCAGATATTTACCTGCAGAGATGTGTTCTTTGTGCTGAAATTTAATAAGATGCCCCTTACTGTTCCCCAGACCACAGATGACTGTATTAGCATAACTACTCAAGTTGGGATAATTAGATTAACTCTTTTG
Source organism: Aepyceros melampus (assembly GCA_006408695.1). Lineage (NCBI taxonomy): Eukaryota > Metazoa > Chordata > Mammalia > Artiodactyla > Bovidae > Aepyceros > Aepyceros melampus. The sequence goes on from SJXQ01006515.1 coordinate 424,983, forward strand.
AGCCTTTAATATTTGCTTTCAAAAGTAGCCACAGGCAGTCTTTGATGACGGCTGAAACTGGCCTTATGTAAATTCAGGAGCCACGTGCATCTGGAAAAGCAGAGAAGGTAACACTGAAGTGAAGACTCCAAGGGAAGCAGGGATGGGAGACCCACAGCTTTGCCCTGGAGAGAGTAATTTTGGATCTTGATGAGATTCTGGTTCCTGTTTCCACTCCTAGTAAGGTGGACCTCCGCTTTGAGATCCCAGCAGATACTTCTGAAGCTTATATCCCCTACCCACTTGCTTGCTTGCTGCTGCTGCTGCTGCTGCTAAGTTGCTTCAGTCATGTCCGACTCTGTGCGACCCCATAGACAGCAGCCCACCAGGCTCCCCCATCCCTGGGATTCTCCAGGCAAGAACACTGGAGTGGGTTGCCATTTCCTTCTCCAATGCATGAAAGTGAAAAGTGAAAGTGAAGTTGCTTAGTCGTGTCCGACTCTTAGCGACCCCATGGACTGCAGCCTACCAGGCTCCTCCGTCCAGGGATTTTCTGGGCAAGAGTACTGGAATGGGTTGCCGTTGCCTTCTCTGACCCACTTGCTTAAATCTATTCAAATGAATTGTAGTAACGTGCAACACTCTCCTCCCCTCCACTAAAAAATCCACTTAGGCAAGTTGTTTACATCCATTCTTTCTCCTTCTCTCCAATTTCAGTAAAATACTTTCTCTTCTATCTCTGCTCTTTTATTATATCTCCCTTTGTTTATATGCTCTGGATCCAATCTTCTCTTGTGTTTTGATCATCAACACTCTTCCCTTTTCTTTGGCCTCACTTTCTATCCCTTTCCTTTTGGAATATAAACACCCTGAGGGTTTCCCTGTTAGCTCAGATGGTAGAGTTTGCCTGCAATGCAGGAGGCCCAGGTTTGATCCCTGAGGTGGGAAGATCCCCTGGAGAAGGAAATGGCAACCCACTCCAGTATTCTTGTCTGGAAAATCCATGGACAGAGAAGCCTGGCGGGCTACTGTCCACGGGGTTGCAAAGAGTAGGACATGACTGAATGTCTAACACACACCACTCCAAGCTCGAAAAACAATACATCTTCCTTGAACTTGTGCTTTTTGCAAACATTGCTATATTGTCACAGTTATGTTCAGGAGATAACCTTTTCCCCTCCATGGTCCAACTTCTGAGAAAGACAGTCTAATCTCACAGTCTCCATTATTTATCTCTTATTTATGACTCAGTCACTGCAATTTGCTTCTTTGCTCTCGTACCTTTCATTCATAATTTTCAATTCTTTTTTTTTTTTAGTATATCTCAGCATTTGACATACTCTGACTTCTCTTTTAAAACTAGCTCTTTCCTTTGTTTCTGACATATCACACTGTATACTATACACATTCTTCCTTATGAAACTGATTTTTATTCATCTTAATGACCCACAATTGTAAATGTAGAGCTCAGATCATTGTGTTAAACTCCAGTCCCACATATTAATACACACACATATGTGTATACTATATGTCACATATATATACATGCATATTTTTGGTATACAAGTTGGAAATCTCCAAGTCATCCACAAGCTTAGGGTTGCTAAAAATTTTAACTGATCTCTTTGTTTTTACTACCATTCCTTCAATCTAGGATTTACACTGTTGAAAAATGATCTTTCCAAAATATATATTTAACCACCTCTGCCCAGGCCTGCTGACAAAAGCAGCGGGCTTGGAACAAGAGTGCAAATAGGTTCTCACATACAATATGTCTAATATTTTAAAGCTATATATGAATGTAACAAGCTGTTAAATAAAATCAATTATATACTTCTACCTTAAATATATTTTTATAATAACAAAATCATAGCACACAGCAACATTTTATGTAACTAATATTTGACAGATTCTCAGATAAATAAATCATTTTTACCACTCAACTAGATTTTCTGCTGTTGGGATGATAATATTTACATAAGTAATCAAATAAAGGTATATGACATTACTTTACAGTTTTCAATAAATTTTATGCTTCTTGACTTTATTTTAGAAAAATCATAAATTATACTATTAAAACTTTCTTATAATTCAAGTTTTATTCCAAGCAATACCAAGTTAGAAAGTTTTCCTTAAATTGCTATAGTTCTTAAACAGCTTTCTGTTAATGGCAATTTGGAGAAACTTTTCTACTGCCAAAGCAGTAGCAATTGGAATTGTCAATAAAAGTCTTTAAGAAATACTTAAATGAGAGATGAACAATACATTTTATATATAATATTGAAACTGTGAAATGGGGTGCACATGATAAAGTATTATTATTTTAGTAAATATTACAAGTTATTTTAATTTTGTTATATAAATCAATACTAATCATATCACTGTTTTAGTCTTCTCTTAAAGCAATGTCTAAATCCACTTATTAATATAAAGCCTTGTATCACATTTATACTGTACCTCTTTTATAATATATCATGCTTGCTTCTCATATAATTTTTAGAGCTATAAATTCCTTAATAACAGAAAATACTCCCCATTGCCATATGTAATACTGGATGTGCCATATTATTTTATGAGTGCCTCCATACTTTGAGCTGAAATACAGTAAGGACCAAGAAAATGGGTGCTTGGCCCAACTGAAAAACAACAAAATAATTTTAAATATCCATTATCTTTATGATAGCTTAAGGGTAGTATTTGGCAAGTTGAAAAAATTTTTCTTTTTTCCTTGCCTCAATATTTCTGCACCATAAGTTCGGCCCATAATTCAAAATGCTGTTTATTGGCAATATCCATAGTGGTACAACCTACAATCCTACATGACTTTTAGGTGTGATCATCTCTTGTTTTGAGAAAGTGTGGGGAAAATATGTGAAGAAGCATTTCTCTGGGACCTGAATGGGTTCAGTCATGAGAGTGGGTTTTCGGGCTAGATTACAAATAACAGAGGTGAACATCCTTTCTGGTTTGCATGGGACTGAGGACTTCTGTGGGATACAAAATTTTCAGTGTTAAAACTGAGAAAGTTCCAGGCAAATTCAAATATGTTTATCAGTCTAACATGTTATTTTCACTCCTTTGTCTAAATTACTTTACTTCTATCATTGAAATCATGACAAAATCCAAACAGCTTAGACATTAGATGTGGCTGTTATTGTCCCTTCCTTTCTTTCTAGAGTTATCTGTTATTGCTTCTTTAATCTACACTTTTGCTCTGTGTTAAATTTCTTATACTTCCCAAACCAGTTATATATTCTAATACTCCTCCATTTCTACACGTGGTGTTGTCTTTGGAGATTGCTGTCTCCCCAGTTCATTGCCGAGTCATTCTAATTACTCTTGAAATCTCATTTCAATATCATCTCTCCAGGAAGCAATATATAATCCCCCTGCCCCTCCCACCTCCTTGTCTCAGTATAGCAGAGCACTTAAGAGCATGGGTTCTGAAATCAGCCTATCTGAACTCAGATCCAAGCCCTACCACTTACCAAGTATGTAACCTTGGCAAACAGTTTAGCTTCCCTTTGCCTCAGTTTCCATCTGTAAAATGAAAATTGGAATACTACCTATTCACAAGGTTGTTGTGAGGGTAAAGGAAACAATGAGAACAACTCTAATACACAGTACTTATTAATGTTAGCTCATTATAATTCTACCCAGACACATAGTGGATGATTGATACATGTTTTTGAATGCCTGGGAAGGATACTTGCTTTCTAAGAATTTACAAATCAAAATGAAAAGAGATAAGTGAATTCATCTGGCTTTAAATTTTTATTTCATAGTTTCCAGTGACTAGGCAATTGGTGTCCAAATGACTTGAAATTCTAAACTAGGACTCTGAAAATGGTAAGATCCAGATATTTCCATTTGGAGTGCAACTTCAGGGAATTTAACAGTTGTCAAATGATGCCTGTCATTTAAAGGATACTAAGTTAGGAACTCAGATTCCAATTTATGAGGGAAAACAGTCAGTCGCAGAGACGAGGACGGGAAGGGGAGGAAGAGAAAAATAGAGGGTCCCATTATTGTTCACAAAGTGTTTGTTGCCTACTGAATTCCAAAGACTCTTCCAGAAATGACCAGGACTATAGACCTGAATGGGAACTATACTACTCACTCAGGAGAGGTTTGGGCTTGGTAAAACTATGGCTCAACCCACATGCCCTGGCTATCCTAAGAATAATCTTGTTTCCTGGACCTTATTTGCGAGGAGGTAGACAAAATGAACAACATGGGAGTCCAGCACATGTCTAAGAGTCACTGGAGCTGGGGAGTACGACAGTCTTCAGCTGTTAGAATGCTCTAGACCTCAACCTAGAGCTGATCTCTTAGCTTTGGGCAAGGTGGAAGAGAGTTAGTGAGTCCAGATACATGGAGCGAGGCATGACCACGTTCCTGGAAACAAAGCAGAGATGTTTGAAGTAGCTGTGGCAGAACTTCGATCCCAGGTCTGAATTTTGAATCTTGTGCTTTTACCATTTTAAAACATACAAGGCATCACTATTTGATGGTATAAACGAGTTCAAGAGAGTAAAAGTGAAGTGTATTATGTTTCTTCTAAATCCATTTTCAACAATTTTTTTCTTATAAATATGGCAATGTATTTCTACCACAACCGAAGGGAAGGGCATTTCAACATCACATGTCAAAATAGAAAGTAAACAATTAGTTATTTCATTTGAACCTTACAAAATCCTGTAAGGTAGGGCAGGGGGATATGTATTATTGCCTCCACGTTCCCTGTGTAGAAAGGAAAATGAAGCACACTGGGGTTAAGTAAGTTGTCAAAGGTCACATAGCAAGTTGGTGAGACAGATACTCTTCCAATACCCTTTCCACCAGACCATGTTAGCCCTAAAAGGTCATGACTACACACTTGTTTCCAAGTCTGAATTGCATTTTGGAGTGCAGAACCAGGTGACTAATGGAGAAACAGTGTCTGGATACCACGTTGTTGAGCTTGGAAGAAACAGTCTTGTTTAAGCCAATGACTGAAGCTGAGAGAATAACCTGATGGAAGACTGAATGTTCCAAAGCCAAGTGCTGCCTGCCTGTGTCAAGATACATGCAGTTTTACCTCAGCACTAAGGAGGGAAACATCTGTTAAAATGGAGCTACTCCAACGCAAGAGAGATGAGAAAAAAGCTTGATTATAACACTAACAATATCCACCTAACTTCATAAGAATGCACTATTGCACAAGAACAATTTGCTGGGTTATAAAAACTGCTGGGTTAACCAGGTGGCATTGTTGGGTGCGAATCTTGCTTTCCACTTTGCCAAGTAGATATTTAAATGTCAACAGGTGAGTCCTCCAAGTACCGTTCAGTTATATGGTTAGTGGAAATATTTAATTAACTTTTCAACACTATAATCCAACTTGCAAAAAGTGGAACTTGAAACATAATAAATTTACTGGGTGATACTATATATATATTGGAGAAGGAAATGGCAGCCCACTCCAGTATTCTTGCCTGGGAAATTCAACTGACACAGGAGCCCGGTGGACTAAAGTCCATGGGGTCACAAAAGAGTCAGATATGACTGAGCAACTAAATAGCAACATTATATATGTACATATACACATTCATATGCACATATAATAATATAAATTATATATAATAATATTATATACATAATAGCGATATGAAGAATTATAATGGATATACTCTTTCTACTTTTTCTTTTGATTCAAGTATATTTTCCCATTGCTGTTTGCTTGAATCAGCATATAAATAACTGATCTACATAAAGGGAGAGAGGTCATGGGAATGTCACATCTCTTTCCCGGCTTGGTGTCCTGCTCCTCATTCATGCCTACACCGCTGTCTGCCTCAAGACACAGGGTGGTAAGCACTATGACAACTCTGGCTTAATATGTGGTTGTTGTTGTTTTTTTTTTTTTTTTGGCTACATTCCTCCCTACAACAAGATGCTACATAGTGTCAGGGAACCTGATCCTTGTCCCAGTGTCAGATCGCTGCACTTGAGCTCCAGTAAAGAGTAAGAAGTAGCATGAATCCTGAGTTTCTAGAGCTTCACAGTTATTGTTTGTTAATAAGTTGGAAATAAAGTACGATGACATCTCAGTTTTTTAAAAAGTGTATGTTTGCACATTAAATAAAGAAAATGCATTCCAAACTAAACAGAAATTACTCCTGTGTTTTTATATTATCTACCTCCATCAGAGAATTGAGAGATAATTTAGGGGTTAGCTTGTATTTGCGGTCTAATCTAGTAAGTCATGCTTTTTACTGATCCTCAAGTCAACTATTAGGATTCATCAAAATAGATTATATGTGTAAATAGGAAGGAAATGAGATTAGATGAAAATGATTTTACTAATGCTCACAGTGACAGTGACACATTCTGACATGCCATTAAGTAATGTATACACAGACTTCACAAACAGATATTTGCATGAGCAGATGCAGGTATGAATACAAATACATACTGGGGAAGACAGGCTGGGAAACTGGAAGGAGACAGAGTGTTCAAGATTAGTTGGGCCTGATTCTTAACCTCCTTCCCATCTCATTAAGACAAGACCTTTTTGATGCTGTGCTTGTTTCAAAACCTAAAAGAGTTCAGAATAAATGGTTCCCTAAACAGAAACACTCAATTTATTACATGCATTCTTTCACAATAATGGGATAAACTCACAGTGTGATGAAAGAACAAGATAGGGGCATGTGCTGACCTTTCCAGATGTGGTGTGACCTTGCCTCTCCATGAATAGTGCTGACAATGGAAAGACCCATTAAGAGCTCGAGGGCCTAAGGAAGGCTCTGATGATTTTAGATTCTGTTTTCCTGGCTATATGAATCTTAACCTCAACCTGATATGCTTCAGTCAAACTTGAGATGCATGGATCATATCTGCAGGTAGGTTGCTTATAGCAGTCAATGAGGCGGCACTAAAGAATCTCACCTCATACTTAGTGCAATCAAGTTTCTTCTACTAACTCACATTCAAACTCTAGAAAGCTGAGTGCACACATGTGCTTCCAGTTATCACTGAACACTAAAAGGACAATCATACTAGTTTTCCATATCTTTATCACCTTATCCAGAGAAGCATACTGGAGTGGGGTGCCAATTCCTGCTCCGGGGGTCTTCCCCACCCAGGGACTGAACCTGCATCACTTGCACTGGCAGATGGATTCTTCACCACTGGGCCGCCCAGGAAGCCCAATACCAAACCACCATCCCCCGAATACTGTCAGTTCTTAGGCCATCAATAAGATGTATACTTTCAGTACAGAGCTAACATAAATGTAGAGAATCCGTGCTTTAATTCAGCTGTTTATTTATTTATGTATTCAAGATAAGCAGGGCTCCCCTGGTGGCTCAGACAGTATAGCGTTGGTCGCAGTGCGGGAGATCTGGGTTTGATCCCTAGGTTAGAAGATTCCCTGCAGGAGGGCATGACAACCTACTCCAGTACTCTTGCCTAAAGAATCCCATGGACAGAGGAGCTTGGTGGGCCTACAGTCCATGGGATCTCAGAATTGAACACAACTGTGTGACTAACACTTAAAGATAGGCATATAACTATAAGTTGCTTAAGTGAAGTCACTCAGTCGTGTCTGACTCTTTGCGACCCCAAGGGCAGTAGTCAACCAGGCTCCTCTGTCCATCGGATTTTCCAGACAAGAATATTGGAGTGGGTTGTCATTTCCTTCTCCAAAAGGTCAGCTCGCTGTGTTGGCCGAGAATTGAACCCGGGTCAACTGCTTGGAAGGCAGCTATGTTCAACACTATACCACCAATGCTAGAATTTCTATAGTCAGATTCACCTTATAAAACATTTTCATTTCCATCAAAATTGTGCAATCACTTTTAATATCATCATTTTTTACAGATGAGAAAACCAAAGCTCTGAAAGTTCACTGATTTGCCATAAGTAAATAACTATTGAAAATGACAAGAGGGGACTTGAACTTGAGTACACAGATGTTACATTCCATATGCTATCCACCTTGCCACATTTATTCTTCTATCTCTACTCTCAGCTACAAAAGATGTGCTTATAATGTGTATTAGGGTGTTATCATTCCTGCTCAGAGACAGAGACACTCAAATCAGACAGGAGAAAAATTAGGTGCATCACCACACGAGACTGCAAAACAAATTCAGAAATAATGGCTTTCATTCTGGGGACCATGTGCCCTGGTCAATAACACAGTAATCAGTTCAGTTCAGTTCAGTTCAGCCACTCAGTCATGTCTGACTCTTTGAGACCCCATGAATTGCAGCACGCCAGGCCTCCCTGTCCATCACCAACTCCTAGAGTTCACCCAAACTCATGAGCATTGAGTTGGTGATGCCATCCAGCCATCTCATCCTCCATCATCACCTTCTCCTCCTGCCCACAATCCCTCCCAGCATCAGAGTCTTTTCCAATGAGTCAACTCTTCACATGAGGTGCCAAACTATTGGAGTTTCAGCTTTAGCATCAGTCCTTCCAAAGAAATCCCAGGACTGATCTCCTTTAGGATGGACTGGTTGGACCTCCTTGCACTCCAAGGGACTCTCAAGAGTCTTCTCCAACACCACAGTTCAAAAGCATCAATTCTTCAGAGCTCAGCTTTCTTTACAGTCCACTCTCTCATCCATACATGACCACAGGAAAAACCATAGCCTTGACTAGATGGACCTTAGTCGGCAAAGTCATGTCTCTGCTTTTGAATATGCTATCTAGGTTGGTCATAACTTTCCTTCCAAGGAGTAAACGTCTTTTAATTTCATGGCTGCACTCACCATCTGCAGTCATTTTGGAGCCCAGAAAAACAAAGTCTGACACTGTTTCCACTGTTTCCCCATCTATTTCCCATGAAGTGATGAGACCAGATGCCATGATCTTCGTTTTCTGAATGTTGAGCTTTAAGCCAACTTTTTCACTCTCCTCTTTCACTTTCATCAAGAGGCTTTTTAGTTCCTCTTCACTTTCTGCCATAAGGGTGGTGTCATCTGCATATCTGAAGTTATGGATATTTTTCCCAGCAATCTTGATTCCAGTCTGTGCTTCTTCCAGCCCAGCGTTTCTCATGATGTACTCTTCATATAAGTTAAATAAGCAGGGTGACAATATACAGCCTTGACGTACTCCTTTTCCTATTTGGAACCAGTCTGTTGTTCCATGTCCAGTTCTAACTGGTGCTTCCTGACCTGCATATAGGTTTCTCAAGAGGCAGGTTAGGTGGTCTGGTATTCCCATCTCTTGAAGAACTTTCCACAGTTTATTGTGATCCACACAGTCAAAGGCTTTGGCATAGTCAATAAAGCAGAAATAGATGTTTATCTGGAACTCTCTTGCTTTTTCCATGATCCAGCAGACGTTGGCAATTTGATCTCTGGTTCCTCTGTCTTTTCTAAAAGCAGCTTGAACATCAGCAAGTTCACAGTTCACGTATTGCTGAAGCCTGGCTTGGAGAATTTTGAACATTACTTTACTAGTGTGTGAGATGAGTGCAATTGTGCAGCAGTTTGAGCATTGCCTTTCTTTGGGATTGGAATGAAAACTGAACTTTTCCAGTCCTGTGGCCACTGCTGAATTTTCCAAATTTGCTGGCATATTGAGTGCAGCACTTTCACAGCATCATCTTTCAGGATTTGAAATAGCTCAACTGGAATTCCATCACCTCCACTAGCTTTGTTTGTAGTGATGCTTTCTAAGGCCCACTTGACTTCACATTCCAGGATGGCTGGCTCTAGGTGAGTGATCACACCATCATGATTATCTTGGTCGTGAAGATCTTTTTCATACAGTTCTTCTGTGTATTCGTGCCACCTCTTCTTAATATTTTCTGCTTCTCTTAGGTCCATAACATGGTAATAAAAAAGAAAAAAGGAACAATATATTCTTTGATATACAATGGAAAATAATTTTAGATTGTCTGAATCTTTAATAGTTCCCATTTGTGTATTTAATACTATTTCCAATAAATGTTCTAAAAACTAAGAAAGAAAGAAAATAGAAACTTCAAATTCTATTTAAGAATTAAATTATTTTAAGCAATAATTTCAACACAGGCTACTTTTAGTCCCTTTAGTATACTGCAAGATAATAGCCCTCTAATGCATAGAGGGTTATTTGTAACATCTGTATTAACTTTTTTTTAAATTAATTTTTATTTTTTTAGTTTGTTTTGCTTTACAATACTGTATTTGTTTTGCTACACATCGACATGAATCAGCTGTATTAACTTTTTACCCAGTGTTTAGTTGAAACTCATGGTACTTGAAATTTAAGCAAATAACTTTAGTTCTGTTTATGTGTTGGCCAAAAATAATGATGGAAATCTTGTATTCTGTAATTGCATTGATAAACTGATATCAGAAAAAATAGTGAAGATGGATCTTTGTTCATTTACTTTGAATATCTAAATAGGTTTTGCTCTTTAAATATCTCTCCACCATCAGGGAAAAATCTATGCTTAGAAAGAAAAGGCTTGCCAAGGGGCCATAATCAGGTTAACTGGACATGCATTCTTTCTGAATTCCTACATTTTTCTTTTCAGTGAAAATATATAAAGAGACAGAATAGCATTTTGATGCCAAAATGTAAGACGTTTTACATTTCTCCATCTCAAATCTCTTTACATGAGGAAAGTTAGAAAGTAGAGTGAATTTTCAGGTAATAAATTCCTCTGAACCACACAGTTTTCAGCTTCCATTTACTATGTAAGTCAGCTTTCTGTGTATATGTAATTTTTTTCCCATTGGGGTCAGTCCTCCTACATTTTGCTTTTAAGTAACACTTTAACATGAAAGCACAGGCACAGGCCACGGGTGAGAGAGCCTGAGGGAATAAGTTTCTTAGAGGTCAGGATTAATGTAAGATTAAATCAAGTTTATTTCAGCTCCAGTTTTCCCCTCTTACACATTAGCAATTATTACAATTGCATCAAAATCTCTCTCTATATATATATATACATATTATTTTCCTCTCACAATTCTTATGCTTTTCAATGTATGTGACTCATTTATGGTGAAGTGATGCTAGATATAATTGTCACATGGATTGAAAATTGTAGAGGGGATGTAGACTGGGCTTCAAATTTAGGGAATATGAAATATTTTATTTTAACATATATTTATTTGAGGTCATGTGTACTTTTTCAGGTCTACTAAAGTTCTAGAAGAAGACTCTTGCAAATCCCTTTGATTGCAAGGAGATCAAATCAGTTAACCCTAAAAGAAATAAACCCTAAATATTCATTGGAAAGACATGCTGCAGCTCCAATACTTTGTCCATCGATGTGACAAGACATTAATACTGGGAAAAATTACAGGCAGGAGAAGGGAGTGACAGAGGATGAGATGGTTGGATGGCATCACCAACTCAACAGACATGAGTTTGAGTGAATTCCAGCAGATGGTGAAGGACAGGGAAGCCTGGCTTGCTGCAGTCCATGTGGTTGCAAAGAGTCAGACACAACTTAGCAACTGAACAACAAAAAGCTCTAGAGGAGTTAAGGTGAGAGGGAAGGCATAGCCTGGCTTCATCTGATTTCTAGTTGGGTGGAATAGGGGAAAAGGAACTGGTGTTTTAGAACTGTCTAGTAACATTTTTAGCCACTACATGAATGTCTATTTTATTGAACATACTAATATTTAAATGTAAACACAAAACTGAATTCTAAATCCACTCCTCCCTCCTGTAGTCTATCCTCAATGCATTTCTAAAATTTAACTCTACAGCAACTTCCCACTTTATTCAGTTAAAAAGCAAACGTCTGTATAATGGTAAGAGCATTCTCTCCATCTCTCACATTCACCCCTGCTACTGTGTGAACACACCAGGCACCTTTCCATCTTTAGGTCTTTGTTTTAGCTCTTATTCTAAAAAAGTTTTCCCACCAGTTATATCTGCTTATTTCACTTTTCATACTCTCCAGATTTTTCTTCAATCATCACCTTTATAATGAGACCTTCCTTACCTACCTACTCAATTTACTCTCCACCCAAATCCCTGGCAACCTTTGTACCTTCCTTTGTTTTTTTTCACATAATACATACTTTCTTTGAAGATACTATGAAATTTACTTATTTATTATATTCATTGTTTATTGCCTGATTCCTTCCTGCAATGTAAGCCCATATGGACAGGGATCTATGCATCAAAAAGGCCTAAATGGTGCCTGACACTTTGTCAGCATTCAATATTAATGGGTTGAGTGAATGAATGTCACCAACCTTAGACTCCCAAATACCCAGTTCATTTTCTCTATCTCCATTTCTTTATTTCTGTTCTTTCTTTCTCACACATGTACACTTAGTATATATGTGTGTGTGCAAAGTCACTTCAGTAGTGTCTAACTCTTTGCGACCCTATGGACTGTAGCCTGCCAGGCTCCTCTGTTCATGGGATTCTCCAAGGTAAGAATACTGGGGTAGGTTGCCATGACATCCTCCAGGGGATCTTCCCAACCCAGGGATTGAACCCAAATCTCATATGTCTCTTGCATTGGCAAGAGGGTTCTTTACCACTAGCACCATCTAGGAAGCCCATACTTATATGCATAGTAGCTATAAAACATTGTAATCCATCCATTCAGTATCTCAGATCCTAGTGAAAAGGATATGTAGCTAGAGGTAAAGAAACAGCTCTACAACAGAACTCTCTATGACAGAGAACCTATTGTGGAAGTAAATGAAGACCAACCAAATGCAAGGAAGCAAAGGTTACCTATTCAGAGATTGTTAGAGCAAGGAATTTAGCCATCCTCATTTATGGGCTTCACAGATTTAAAGGCTAGCAAAGAGTGGAATAAAAGAGAGGTTTCAGGTTATACTCTGAGTGGAGTCTGTTGGCAGAGAGAAGCTGTGGACAGGCTAACTAGAAGCAGGGCATCTTATGTAATTGGCCTGGGATACATATTTCCTTTCTTTGGTTGGTAATAAGCTGGAAACTAGGAAAAAATTTTGGAAGCTTTTAGTTATTAACCAAATTTTATCTTTTGGTTCTGACCGTTACTAGTTGGCTCTTGGATTGTTACTAGAGATCACAATATGACTTCCTATAAATTTGACTTATCAATAGCAGGCTAGATTCATAGGCTGGTTACTGCAGATAATGGATTGGTTTCCTGGGCTGTTTACTGCAGGTTGTAGGTCAAAGTTCTATATTATATATAGTCTGGCCATTATCCATTTGTATATCAAGTCTCACAGTACATAAAATGAACACATAGAGGAACTTTTAAAAGTAGATAAATAGTACATATCTACACATCTATTACTAAAATCAAATTAATGATCTCTAAATAATCTTTCTAAACAACTCATCACTTCTTCAAATCTCTTGATTTCTAGAATCTTAGTGAATTGCTCATAGGCTTAATTTTTTTTTTTTTCAATCTGAAATGCAGTCCTTTCTGATCCCCACTGAGATTCCTCTCATTTGGTTATATAAGTCTGGGACAGTGAACCTTTTAAATGTATTTGGGGATGAAACAGTGATAGGCTTTATTTTCCTGAGCTCCAAAATCACTGCAGATGGTGACTGCAGCCATGAAATTAAAAGATGCTTGCTCCCTGGAAGAAAAGCTATGACCAACCTAGACAGCATATTAAAAAACAGAGACATCAGAGACATTACTTTGCCAACAAAAGTCCGTCTAGTCAAAGGTATGGTTTTTTGAATAGTCATGTATGGATGTGAGAGTTGGACTATAAAGAAAGCAGAGCACCAAAGAATCAATGCTTTTGAACTGTGATACTGGAGAAGACTCTTGAGAGTCCCTTGGACTGCAAGGAGATCCAACCAGTCCATCCTAAAGGAAATCAGTCCTGAATATTCATTGGAAGGACTGAGGCTGATGCTGAAACTCCAATACTTTGGCCACTTGATGCAAAGAACTAGCTCATTGGAAAAGACCTTGAGGCTGGGAAAGATTGAAGGCAGGAGGAAAAGGGGGAGGCACAGGTGGAGATGGTTGGATGACACCACCGACTCAATGGGCATGAATTTAAGTAGGCTCTGGGAGTTGACAATAGACAGGGAGGCCTGGTGTGCTGCAGTCCATGGGGGTCACAAAGAAATTGGACATGACTGAGTGACTGAACTGAACTAACTGGCTATGATGTAACAATTCATTGATCACATAAGCACTGGTTTAAGATCAGTATTCGTTGACTTCCACCATTTGGTCGTATTTGGCTCCAAGCTGGTTTTTGCAATACGACTATCAACACATGGAAAATCCAGAGTGAAGGCAGATCTTATTAAAACATTGCCTCCTTCAGTCACTTCACTGATTTATTAATGCTCTGAGGGAAAAGTAGGAAACTGTCAACAAGAACAAGAACTATAAATGGCTAGCCTTAATCTCCTCTTCAGTTTCACTTCATGCCTAAATCTTGGTTTTCTGCTCTGACTACTCTGAGAAGAACCACTTGGACTGGCCATGTTCCTCACATCACATGGCATTTTCTGATACTTTCTCTCTCAAACCATAAAACTTTCCCCCATCTCATTCCTGCCATAATTTTGACTAGTTAACTTATTCTCTGCTATGGTGAGCTCAGGCTTCAACCTTTTCACTAGCTTTAAGTCTTCCTGTTTATCACTATCAGAGCATCATGTATATTTTCATCTTAATGCTTATCAGTTATCATGAAGAACCAGGAAAAAAAAATGTTCTCTCTCTCTTCTCTCCTAGACTAAAGCTTTGGAAAGTAGCCAACCATTATGTTTTCAACCTATTTTGTTCTCAGTGCCTAGCACAGTGCCTCTCACATAACAAATACTCAATAAAAATGTTTGTTGAATGAAAGAATCAGTTAATGAGTATTAAGAATATACACACATGTGAAATAGGGCCAGTGACCTGAAGAAGCTCACAGTCTAGAGAGGAGTTAAAATAAATCAGACATGAATAGTAAAAGTGATCTAGAAAGTATTATGAAAGAATCCTAGATGAGGGAACAATTAATTGCAAGAATAAGGTCAACTTCTCAAACAAGGTACTCTGGTGTTTAGGGTAGAAGTTATTTTAAGATGATAGGAAAGAAGTGAAAATCATGAAAATCATGACGCACTCTTATCTATGCTCCCTATAACACAGACCATGTACATTAAATATTTACTTGTAATATTATTTGTATTACTTATAATATTTGGATAGGCGACTATCCTTGATCATCCATAATAGTGTTCCTCTGTTCATTGGGCATGATGATTTATAGTTGAGTCATAAACTGTATAAAATATTTTGAAAAGAAATGATGGCATTTCTTTTGAAAAGGCTGAAGCAGCTATTTCTTTTACTAGTCTTAGTGTAAATTTAAAAGGAGGAAAAGGAAAAAAATAATCTTTTCATAATGCTAATAAATCAAGTTATCAAGGCTATTCTTTGATGGATAAAGAAATATTGAACTAGGCAAACTGAGATCTGAAAACTAAGAAAACGTTTGGTTATGAGACAGGGCTTTATTAGGAGGATTTTCCTACAGCACTCAGTCACCCTTGCTGTTCTCCGTTGAAGAGGAAAAAAAAACACCCTGTAAGTCACTGCGGAAAATATAAAATTTCCTTACTTCCAAAATGCTTCTTTGAAGGCTGTAGATTTAAAAGCCAACAGTCTCATACCCTTAAACAATCTTACATTTTCAAACAGTAACATTTATAACAAAGATTTACTTGCCCCAAATGTTAATTATGTCTAAAGCTCTTAGGAACCCATATGTTCCAGGTAACTCAGTCCTCACATACAAGCCTTTATCAATGGGCTCAGATGTATATTTAAGAAAAGAAAATATATGGCCTTTTTTTATAAGATACAGATGTCTATGTGTGTATGTATGCTCATTCCTGTCTGACTCTTTGTGACCCCACAGACTGTAGTCCACCAGACATCTCTGTCCATGGGATTTTCTAGGCAAGAATACTGGAGTGGGTTGCCAGTATCTGCTCCAGTAGATCTTCCCGACCCAGGGATTGAACTCGTGCTTTCTGTGTCTCTTGTATTGGCAGGCAAATTCTATACTATGGAAATACCTGGGAAGTCCTTTTATAAAATACAAGCATATAAAAGTAGTGATGTTTCCTGATTTACAGATTTGCTTCTGAGAAACAACCAGAACAAAATCCTTAACCTGGCCATGATGGTCTATTCCAAATTCCTGTATTTTAAAAGACACTGAAAGAGAAATACAATGTAATGAGTTTCCTTTAAATCTTTACTTACAGGCAAAGTATAATGCCTTCTTAATCATGCCTGAATATTTAACAATTTTTCCAATAGTTCCTCCTGATTAGATTTCAGCTGAGTCTGCCACAGAGAACAGAATCTGCAACCTAACAGGAAAAATTGGGGCAGATGTTACAGTTCAAATGAACAGAACTGACATTTGAAGGCTTTTATAATTTTCCATCCCTAATATTATTGTCATGGA
This sequence comes from Aepyceros melampus, assembly GCA_006408695.1. Taxonomy (NCBI): domain Eukaryota; kingdom Metazoa; phylum Chordata; class Mammalia; order Artiodactyla; family Bovidae; genus Aepyceros; species Aepyceros melampus. Next base: position 441,368 of record SJXQ01006515.1, read on the forward strand.
AATGAGAGAAGAAATGGTGACAATGCCTTTCAGTGAAAGACAATACCTTTCAGTAAGAGAGCCCAGCAGTCCTCTATCTGATATGCTAATCATGAAGACATAGAAATATCTTAAGCACAATGGATTTGTGCTTACCCTACCCACTGTAATGCCTACTCAAATACCCATAACTGGCTTTTGATGTGCTGATAAATGTCACTTCATTTGAAGCAAATAAAAAAGCTTTGCCATTTAATTGTAATATGTTAGTTTTGGCTATGAACAAAAGACAATAGAGTGCAAACGCTTCCTATAGGGACTCGTATTTGAATGGAAACAATGTCCCTGGTCTTGCTTTTAGCTCCATCTCAGAGACAATATAACAGGCAGTGTGTGGACTCTCCCATCCACTGTGAAAAGGATCTATTGATATATTGTAAGGAAGATATATCTGTAGTAGCAGCAGTGTTAGTTGCTCAGTCGTGTCCCACTCTTTGCAACCGCACAGACTGCAGCCCACCAGGCTCCTCTGTCCATGGGATTCTCCAGGCAAGAATACTGGAGTGGGTTGCCATTTCCTTCTCCAGAGGATCATCCCAACCCAGGGATCAAACCCAGGTCTTCTGCATAGCAGGCAGATTTTTTATTGTTTTAGCTATTGTAAGAAAGATATTGTAAGAAAGATGCTTTGAAAGTGCTGCACTCAATTTGCCAGCCAAATTTGGAAAACTCAGCAGTGGCCACAGGACTGGAAAAGGTCAGTTTTCATTCCAATTCCAAAGAAAGGCAATGCCAAAAAATGCTCAAACTACCACACAATTGCACTCATCTCACATGCTAGTAAAGTAATGCTCAAAATTCTCCAAGCCAGACTTCAGCAATATGTGAACCGTGAACTCCTTGATGTTCAAGCTGGATTTAGAAAAGGCAGAGGAACCAGAGATCAAATTGCCAACATCTGCTGGATCATGGAAAAAGCAAGAGAGTTCCAGATAAACATCTATTTCTGCTTATTGACTATGCCAAAGCCTTTGACTGTGTGGATCACAATAAACTGTGGAAAATTCTGAAAGAGATGGGAATACCAGACCACCTGACCTGCCTCTTGAGAAACCTATATGCAGGTCAGGAAGCACCAGTTAGAACTGGACATGGAACAACAGACTGGTTCCAAATAGGAAAAGGAGTACATCAAGGCTATATATTGTCATCCTGCTTATTTAACTTATATGCAGAGTACATCATGAGAAACGCTGGACTGGAAGAAACACAAGCTGGAATCAAGATTGCTGGGAGAAATATCAATAACCTCAGATATGCAGATGACACCACCCTTATGGCAGAAAGTGAAGAGGAGCTAAAAAGCCTCTTGATGAAAGTGAAAGAGGAGAGTGAAAAAGTTGGCTTAAAGCTCAACATTCAGAAAACGAAGATCATGGCATCTGG